>ML103299.1:0-44752 GCA_003697995.1 Taxidea taxus jeffersonii
CACTAAATGACCTACTCATATACGACCATAAATCAGTTTTTCTTTGTGCTTGTAAGATTGTGGTTGACAATCGCTTTTAAATCCATTTAGGTAAGGGGCAAATAATCTTGGGTGAATTTCCTTATATGTCCTTTCTGCCTTTCCATTCATATCTGTACACATACATATGCAAATTGTCAAATACACATTTACACACTCACACACACAGACAACACACATTCAGATTTAAATTTTCAAATCCTCATGAATGAAATCTGTTTACATAAGTTCTCTAAAATAACTAATCTGTTTGCAGTTCACAAGAAGTAAAGTGTGTGGCTCATTGGTACTTTCTCATTTCCTGCCAGTTTTCCAGAAGTCATTATTGCCTCTGAGTCTTTAAGGCACCTTTCTTCGTAGGTGAGCCCAGTGTATTTCTTCATAACAGATTTAATGCACTACAACTTTGTTTTGCTGTTTGATGGTTTTAACTTTCTGTATGAAAAAGAAATACAGATTCCCTACTCTTTCTCATGGGCTCACACCTAAAACATGTATAATTATTAGTACCAATTTTACTTATTTTGTTTCAGTATATACAGGTTTCAAATTAAGAAGTCACTATGGTGATTCTCAAGCTCATTTTCCTCTTTTCCAAAGCTTGAAACTTCTTTCTATTTAGATATTAAGTTATTAGATCATATTTGGAGCCCATAAATATCTAGGGCATATATGACAGTATAAGTCACATAATATCAAAATAGCTAACTAAATTCAAGGATTCCCATTTAAAATCTATTATTAACCCTTCTAATGGTTTCCAGTCACTCATAATTAGTTCTGTGAGATTGTTTATATTATTTATGCTGGTAAAGAGAGTCATTTCTTCCAATTAAATTGTCTCCTAACATTTTGACTACTTTATTAGGATAGTGGTCAAGTTACTGTGTCTTTAATTAAGAACCACTACAATTTGGATTGGTTTAGTTATTGCTAATGGTGAGTAGTTTGTTAATGGAATTGGAAGTGAAGTTTCTTCTTCTTTTAAAAAAATATTTCCCTACCCTGATATTGCATTCTAACTAACTTTGCCTAAATGTTTGAAAATTTTAAGCATGTTCAAATGTCTTGCTTGCTGAAATCATTTTATTCCAGTCACATTCTTTTCTGACTCTCAAACACTGGATAGTATCTTTTTTTCTTTTTATAAACACATTATTATCCCCAGGGGTACAGGTCTGTGAATCACCAGGTTTACACACTTCACAGCACCCACCATAGCACATACCCTCCGCACTATCCATAACCCCACCACTCTCTCCCTACCCCCACACCCCCGACAACCCTCAGTTTGTTTTGTGACATTAAGAGTCTCTTATGGTTTGTCTCCCTCCCGATCCTATCTTGTTTCATTTATTCTTTTCCTACCCCTCAAACCCCTGACATTGCATTTCCACTTCCTCATATCAGGGAGATCATATGATAGTTGTCTTTCTCTGATTAATTTATTTCACTAAGCGTAATACTCTCTAGTTCTATCCATGTCACCGCAAATGGCAAGATTTCATTTCTTTTGATGGCTGCATAGTATTCCATTGTATATATATACCACCTTTTCTTTATCCATTCATCTGTTGATGAACATCTAGGTTCTTTCCATAGTTTGGCTATTGTGGACATTGCTGCTATAAACATTCAGGCACACGTGTCCCTTCAGATCACTGCGTTTCTATCTTTAGGGTAAATACCCAGTAGTGCAATTGCTGGGTCGTAAAGTAGCTCTATTTTCAATTTTTTGAGGAATCTCCATGCTGTTTTCCAGAGTGGTTGCACCAGCTTGCATTCCCACCAACAGTGTAGGAGGGTTCCCCTTTCTCTGCATCATCCCCAGCATCTGTCATTTCCTGACTTGTTCATTTTAGCCATTCTGACTGGTGTGAGATGGTATCTCATTGTGGTTTTGATTTGTATTTCCCTGATGCCCAGTGATGTGGAGCACTTTTTCATGTGTCTGTTGGCCATCTGGATGTCTTCTTTGCAGAAATGTCTGTTCATGTCTTCTGCCCATTTCTTGATTAGATTATTTGTATTTTGGGTGTTGAGTTTGATAAGTTCTTTATAGATTTTGGATACTAGCCCTTTATCTGTTATGTCGTTTGCAAATATCTTCTCCCATTCTGTCAGTTTTGGTTTTGTTGACTGTTTCCTTTGCTGTGCAAAAGCTTTTGATCTTGATGAAATCCTAATAGTTAATTTTTGTCCTTGTTTCCCTTGCCTTTGGAGATGTTTCTAGGAAGAAGTTGCTGTGGCTGAGGTCGAAGAGGTTGCTGCCTGTGTTCTCCTCAAGGATTTTGATGGATTCCTTTCTCACGTTGAGGTCCTTCATCCATTTTGAGTCTATTTTCATGTGTGGTGTAAGGAAATGGTCCAATTTCATTTTTCTGCATGTGGCTGTCCAATTTTCCCAACACCATTTGTTGAAGAGGCTGTCTTTTTTCCATTGGACATTCTTCCTGCTTTGTTGAAGATTAGTTGACCATAGAGTTGTGGGTCTATTTCTGGGCTCTCTATTCTGTTCCATTGATCTATGTGTCTGTTTTTGTGCCAGTACCATACTGTCCTGATGATGACAGCTTTGTAATAGAGTTTGAAGCACTGGACGGTATGTTTTCCTGAACCATCATGTAAATAGCCTGTTGGAGGATTAGAGAAAGGTGAATTTTTTATTAGTTCTTTCCTGTGGTATAACAAATAGTCACTAATTTAGCAGGTTAAGAAAATATGCATTTATTATTTCACTGTGTCTAAATGTCAGGAGTCTCGTGGGCTGCAACCAAGAGATCAGCCAGGGTCAGACCCCTTTTAGAGTTTAGCGGTCTTTTAGGTGCAAATTATTTTTGGCAGAATTCTCTTCTTTTTAGCTATAGAATTAAGGTTTACTTTTTCTTGCTGGCTGCAACTAAGGGCCACTCCATGATCTGACCACAAAAATAGTGGTCACTCCCAGTTCTTTGTCATCTGACTCTCCTACATATCTCTCACAATATGGAAGCAACTTTTCAAGGCCAGCAGGGGAATCTCTCTAACCTTCCAGAAGGCCTAAGCTTGCTTTTAGAAGTCTTTACCTGATTGTGCCAGGCCCACACATATAGTCTCCCTTTTTTTTTTTTTTATTTAAGCTTTATTTAAACATATAATGTAACCCCACCACCCTCTCCCAATATAGTTTCCCTTTTGATAAAGCCAACTGATCTGGGACTTTTTTTACTACTATAAAATCCCTTCTTGCTTGCCATATAAGGAAACTGAATCATGGGAATAACACAGGGGTGAAAATCCTGGGGCTGTCTTAAAATTCTGCATCCTAAAATGTATATTTCAGATAGTTTAGGAAACTGCACATTGAGGAGAGAGGGTTAAAATCAATATAACCAGGGGATGCCTGGATGGCTCAGTCAGGTAAGTGTCTGTCTTTGGCTCAGGTCATGGTCCTAAGGTCCTGGGATGGAGCCCTATGTCAAATTCCCTGCTCAGTGGGGAGCCTGCTTCGCCCTGCCCTCTCCACACCTGCTCTCTCTCACTATCTCTGTCTCTCTCTCTCAAATAAATAAATGATATCTTTAAAAAAATACAATATAACTGGTAGGCATCATTTTCTGTCCTGCAGAAATTATATTGCACTGTTTCTTTGTTCAGAACATAGAGGAAGGGCTGATTTCAAGACTCCTTTTTCAATGTGAAGTATACTCAAAATGCTGTTGTTTCCTACGAGCATTGCATCTCACAGTTTGCCTTTGTTGATAATAATCCATATATATATGATTAAAAATAATAGCTACAATGTTTTGAACATCTACTATGTATTAGGCATATAAATACTTTTTAATCCTAGAGGTTTTTTTTAATTTATAACTCTACAAATGTATTGTTATTACTGTTTTACAAGTGAGAAAACCAAAGATCAATATTATACATTATTTTTTGAGCATCACAAAGATTGTAGGGATAGAGGATATGAGGGGTTAATTTTATGTATTGACCTGCGTGGGCCAAGGGATTCCCCAGTAACTGGTAAAACATTATCTCTGGGTATGAGGGTGTTCTTGGAAGAGATTAGCATTTGATCAAATAGGCTGAGTAAAGAAGGTCCACCCTCCTGAGTATGAGCTGGCATCATTCAATATATTGGGGAACTGAATAGAACAAAAGGCAAAAGAAAGGGCAAATTCTCTCTGTCTTGTTCAGCTGGGACATCTTTTGCTGCCCTTGGATATTAGAGCTCCTGGTTCTCAAGCCTTCAGTCTCTGAAATCTATACCATCAGTGCCATCCAGTCCCTTGGTTCTCAGACCTTTGGACTCAGACTGAATTAAACCACTGGCTTTCCTAGTTTACTAACTTGCAAATGGCATATTATGGGACTTCTGAGCCTCAGTAATTGCATAAGCCAATTCCCGTAATAAATCTCCCTTTATATGTATCTATATATTCTATTGGTTCTGTTTCTGGGGAGTACCCTGACTAATACAGAGGACTTCTATGAATTAAGTCGAATTCTAAACTTTGTGGCTTTTTCCCTTTTGTTTACTATATTGAAAAACCACATGGATTAGATAAAGTTGACATAGCCCATAGGAAAGTCTACTGAGCCCCAAATGACTAATGTATAGTCAAATCTCACTCATAGAAATTTCTTGACCGCCTTGGGATTTGGTATTAAAAGGATTTAAATCTGTAACCAGAAAGAAAGCCTGATGCTAAAGAGATGTGTGTGTTTCATTGCACCATAGATGTGGTAATAGATTATACTACTTCCAGAGATGTGGTGGAAGATTGATGGAAAAAGGGTTAAAATACCTGTATGCTTTATTGCAGTTTGATGTGATTTTCTCCATTGTTCCAAGTGAACATAAAAAGCTCTAAATACTTCTAGAATATTCCCTAGGGTCAATCACTTTGTTAATGCACACTGAAGTTTGAGAATGTCTTTTTTCTAAAGAAAGCTAAGTTTACTAGGACATGTGAGTTACAGCATCACCCCCACCCTCCTCTCTTTTATCTATATATTTATCTTACAAGAAGTATAGTTAGGTGTCTTAGACATTGCTCAATTTAGGGAAAAAATCTTCCTTGTGAGAATCCCCTTTTGTAGAAATCCGCTCTCCCAGAAGATTTGCACATACTCTTGGTTAATAATTACTGAATGTATTCCATACAATATTGCATGGAGGATTTGTAGGCAGCATACCCATGAGTGTACAAAGAGAGTTGTTACTAGAACCAGAAAGTGAACAGTTCTTAGGACTTTTGTGGTAGTTTGTGGATTCCAGAAAGTCAACAAAGACTTGGGCCATACTCCCTAAGGTACTGTTTGACAAGTAAAGCATCTTCAGCTTTTTAACACATGAATTTAAAGGGCTGAGAATTTGGGCTGCCTGGGTGGCTCAGTTGGTTAAGCATCTGACTTTGCCATTTATTATTTACACCAGATGGATGCTTTGATATAACTATATCCTACCAAGAAAGTGTTGCCTCTAGCTTGTAAAAATCATCCCATGAAAGTGTAACTCTTTTTAAGATTCCCTTGTTTTAGGGAATAAATATAACACTTGTTATATATAATAAATATAACACTCTACTGGCAACACTTAACAACACTAGAAATAGAAGTATTGAGTAATTTTTGGAAGAATGTACTTTTGGTGACATTGTGACCCTAAAAGATGATGTTACTATTTGGCTGACTCATAGCATGATCTAGAGAAATACGTGTCATCCATAAAGCATTCTGCATACTTGCCCCACTTATTCCCCACAACGCTGTGAGAAAGATTTTTTTCCTCATGTTGGCTGAAATGAAAATTAACCTGCTTCATGAATATAGAAGCATCTCCAGGGCAAGGACAATGGATTATTAACTATGCTCTTCAGTACCTTACACTGGGCTAGTACATAGTAGGTTCTCAATAAATGTTGGATGAGTTTTGTTCTTACACCTGAATGGGCAGAGCTAGAATTCAAACCCAGATCTGTCTGAACTCAAAGGTAAATCAGTTATTACATGTGGCTAAATATAAAGTTCTATATTTGCATATAAAAGTCAGAATTGATAGTTAACATGATCTGACCACAAAAATAGCCATGATCTAGGCCACTTTTAAGAAGTATGCCTTCTTTAATCGTACTTTGCTTTGCTCCAGCTGGCTGGGGGTGGAGGACACTTATATTAAGGGAAATGTCATCAATGTCAATTTCCTTCCTTCCTTCCTTCCTTCCTTCCTGCTGTGTGAGTGTGTGTGTGTGTGTGTGTGTGTGTATGTATATACACACACACACACACTCACAATATACATATGTATTTTTATATTTGTACATTTTATATAAACACACACATTTCAGCCTTTCTTCTGAACCCTACATTGGTTTATCCAATTATTTATTTATTTAACATACGTACTTAGAAATCATAAAAGCACATCAAACTCAAAACAACAACAACAACCCACAAAACCACCCTAAAGTAAGTACAATAGAGCGGGAAATACAGCTCTTTTGTTCATGAGTGTTTTCTCAGAGTTTAGTATCATTTCTGACATAAAGTAATTTATAAGAAATGTGTTTAATGGATGAGTGAATACATGACTTTAAAAAAGTTCATAATATTTTTCATGCCCTAACAGTCCTGTCCAAATCTGCTTTTCCTCTTGCATTTCTTACAAAGTGAATGGCACTACCTTTTTTCCTGGTTGCTCAAGTCTAAAATGTAGGAGTACCCATTAAATGCCATCTCATTTACCCTTGCAACCCTCATGGCACCAGCTACAACTGATCCCTATAGCATGTCACTTCCCCTCCCTGAGAACTTGAGTTTTCCTCTCTTCTCTATTCCAGTTCTTATTGCTGTCATTTAAGTCCATGTCTTTTTTTCAGGATGATTGGACTAGCCTCCTAAATGTTGTCTGTGCCTCCAGTTTTAAAATCCTTGAATCCAGCTTCTATTTTATGCCATTATTTTTCTGAGATACAAATACAATTATGTTATTTATCAGTTTAGAACATTTCAGTGACTTAACCTTATTTAGATGATTATGGCTAATACTTTGAAAGCAAGCAAACAAACAAAAAAACAAAGACAACAACAACAAAATATCCCACAATGAATCCTATGATTATTAACATTTATTTTAGAATCTATTTCTGCCAGCTTGTTCTAGAACCTTTCATTATCAGTTTTTACCTTTCTTGTAGATTTGATCTCTTCTGCTTGACTGGAATCATTTCATCAACATTTAAATATGAAAAATAATTTCCATATTAAAAAGGAATTTAAATCCTCCTTGACCCACCATGATTCTTCAGCAAGTCTAATTTTAGTTCTCCCTTTGTAAGCAGCTGTCTGGCTCCTCATTTCTCACCCTACCAAGCTTGACTTTCCCTGCCATTATTCCAGTGAAATTTCTCCCATCATTGTTGCCACTGACTTCCCTGTTGCTAATTCCAGTGTTCAGAACTCATCTCCCTTAACTTAGAAATATCAACTAGCTCTCCACCACTTTTTTCTTCCTTGAAAAATTCCCTTCCTTCAGCTTCTGTGTGACTTCATACCCTCCTTATTTTCCTTTCATCTCTCTGGTTATTTTCCACTGTAATCTCTTTCTCCATTGGATATTAAATAATAGAGTTTCTCAGAACATAGTGCTAAACTCTCCATTTACTTGTATCTTCACTTGACATCTGAAAGTAACTTCAAGTATTTATTGAGTGCTCATTTTATATTAGGAACAGTGCTGAGAAATTTAAAAAAAGAAAAAAAAGGAAAAGCAGCCCCTGACTTCTAGGAACTATTCTGATACTTACAGCTAGACCATGTATATAAATTATCTCACTAACAACAGACAGGGTCACTCTGAAACTGAGACAAAACAAGACCATTTCATAACTTAATGTAACCACAGATGAGATCACTATCCAAAATAGCAAACACTCCTCTCTCCTGGCTAACAAGAGTGCTTCTTTACCAATTAGGACCTGAAGCCTTGTTCTAGTCAGCCTTCTGAAAGGATACAATTTACTGAAATGCCCAATCAGAGAATTACCGCCATTTTCTGACAGCACCTAATCTAGAGCAAACTCCTGCTTGCTTGGATTTTCTCCAAATCACACAACCAAAGTCCAGACTTTATAACAGTTTCTCTCTAAGGCGTCTTACAAATTGTTATTTGTTCTTTTTTTCTGTAATGAGTAGCTAATTGAGCTTTTTCACCTACAAGTATGTTCCTAATATTTGACTGGAGAGCATTGGTGATTGGTAAACATTTTAAGTGGAATATTTTATTTAATCCTCTAACAACTCTATAAATTGTAATTACTGTTATCATTATCTTTCTTAGTATACATGTAAGCAAACTGAGACTCATAGACGTTTTTTAAAAATTTACCCAAGATCACATTTTTAGGTTGTAGTAGAGAATTTTAACTCAGGAAATTTAAATCTAGAGCTAGAGCTCCTAAGACATTGACTGAATTTCCTCAAGAAATAATACTCAAATTCTTGAATAGATTGAGTATATGAATTAACTGACCCTATTACCACTTCTGAATTACATCCCCTAACTATAAGATACAGAATTACTATCCTTTATGTCTCAATGCTGTCATTTTTATTTCCTTCTCTTTGTGGATTACCCTAGAATGCTCTCCCTCCTCCATCTGACCTATATATGCAAACACCTACTCACCTTTCATAGCTTCAGCTAAATCCTGAATTCTGCTATAAAGCCAGGAAGAATTGATAACTTTTTCCATCCTTAAAACCTGCACATTATTCAGTCATAGTTCAGAATACATTGAATAACTTTCCTTATCTAGTCTGTGAACTACCTAAATATAAGAATAATGTTTATTAATCTTTGTATCCCCATGTTAGACACCTAACAGGAACTAAGTGAACATATATTGAGTATATAATAAACAAATCCTGAAATAATGTATTTCTGTTATTTTTTTAAAAGATTTTATTTATTTATTTGTTAGAGAGAGAGAGAGCGAGCACAGGCAGACAGAGTGGCAGGCAGAGGCAGAGGGAGAAGCAGGCTTCCCGCGGAGCAAGGAGCCGGATGTGGGACACGATCCCAGGACACTGGGATCATGACCTGAGCCGAAGGCAGCTGCTTAACCAACTGAGCCACCCAGGCATCCCAGTATTTCTGTTATTTTAAGTACAGTAGTACTGTCTATATTTTCCCTCTGGTTGATTTAGAAAAGATTCTGTAAAAGAATTTCCTGACTGAATGCGGAGGCCCTATTTAACTCTGATTAGTTTAACATTGTCCTAACTAACTCAATTATTCAAATAAGCCAGGCAACATCATTTAGTGTCCATTAAGGTAGAATCTTCCTAAGACATACAAATGACTAACCAGACAAGTGAAAAAATGCTTCACATCACTCGGCATCAGGGAAATACAAATCAAAACCACAATGAGATACCACCTTACACCAGTCGGAATGGCTAAAATTAACAAGTCAGAAAACAACAATGTTGGTGAGGATGTGGAGAAAAGGGAACCCTCTTACACTGTTGGTGGGAATGCAAGCTGGTGCAGCCACTCTGGAGAACACCCATGGAGTTTCCTCAAAAAGTTAAAAATAGAGCTACCCTATGACCCAGCAATCACACTACTGGATATTTACCATACAAATGTAGTGATTCGAAGGGGCAAGAGCACCCCAATGTTGATAGCAGCAATGTCCACAATAGCCAAACTATGGAAAGAACCTAGATATCTATCAGCAGATGAATGGATAAAGAAGAGATGGTAAATTTATTACTCAGCCATCAAAAAGAGGGAAATCTTGCCATTTGCAATGATATGGATGAAACTAGAAAGTATTATGCTAAGTGAAATAAGTCAGTCAGAAAAAGACAAATACCATATGATTTCACTTATATGTGGAATTTAAAAAACAAAACAAATGAACATAGGGAAAAGGAAGGAAAAATAAAGAAGATGAAATCAGAGAGGGAAACAAACCTTAAGAGACTCTTAACTATAGGGAATGAACTGAGGGTTGCAGGAGTGGGAGATGGGGCACTGGGTAATGAGCACTGTGTGTTGTATGCAACTGATTAATCACTAAATGCTAACCTCTGAAACTAATAATATGTTATATATTAATTGAATTGAATTCAAATTAAAAACTTTTTTTAAAAAGGTAGAATCTTCCTAGAAATGGGATAAATAAACTTGTCAATTTCTTTCTCTTTTAAAATGTATTCTTTAAATTTTATTGACAATATACTATGTGCTGATAGGTCTTTCTCCTGAAGAAGCCCACAGAATAATAAGAGAAACAGATATGAAGATAAGAAGTTGCAGCACTCACACATGTATAGCAGATATAATAAGGCTCACACTCTAAGAAAGTAAGAATAAAAAAATTTATAACTAAACCAAGGGGACCATGCATGATTGCTAAGGGGTTGCTAGACACACTATGCTAGAATATTTCATGAGGAGAGGAGTCCTAGTATAATAAGTAGAATTTTCTACTCAACAATAATAATATTATTATGACCTATGGCTTAGAACATCACTGACCAATGGAAATAGAATGTGAGCCACAAATGTGAGCTGCACAAGTATTTTTAAATTTTCTAGTAGTCATATTTAAACATGTAAAAAGAAATGGAATTAATTTTAATAGTATAGTTTATTTGACCCAATGTGTCTGAAATATTATCATTTTAATATGTAATCAGTTTAAAAGTTATTAATGATATGTTTTATATTTTTTATTTCAAGTTAAGCCTTTGAGATCTGGTATATATTTTAACTTTTAGCATCTCTCAATTTGTATTAGTCACTTTTCAAGGGTTGAAAAGCCACGTGCAGTTAGATAACTGAGCTTTAGAACATTGAAACCCCACTTCTGGCTTTAGGAAATTCAGTCATGGCTTTCTAATTCTAGCAAAAATTGTCACCTGCCAAAAAGCCCACTAAGTCAATAATGACAATAAATATTCTCTTATTTTGTAATATTCAAGGTTATATAATTAAATTTCTTCTTTTTAATTTTAAAGTATTTTTAAGTGTTTTCCTTCCTGATACAGTTGAACGATGTGGTGATAGATTCAGCTATCATAATATAATCAGTGTGTATTTGTAATCTATTGAGTTGGCTTAAAGAACTGCATCTTGCTGTCAGATTTCAATATCATAATCTCATTGTAACTAAAAATTTATCAAGAAAAGCTATTGCTTATCCGAACTTTCACATTTTCCAAGAATAGACTCATGTAATTCCAAAATACACTGACAGGGATATGCGACTGAAAATATTACAGATATTTCATTATGTTCTTCTTCAGGGTGCAATAGCTCAGAATCACCTTATCTTACCAATAGTAATAGACAGATTTGATCCAGGGATCCCAGATGATGTTTTTGATAATCAAAAGAAATCTATGCTTAGCTCTCAACTATTTAAAAGACCACTGAGGTCTTTGGAAAACTTAAAATACTTTGATTCCAATTAAGAAGGTGATAGAAATAATGAAGTTCTCTTTAAGGAAAACACACCCTAAATGATAGACCTATAAAATGAAAACATAACTCTATTATTCTCATGAACCTACATTTATTATGCACAATTTCTAATCTATTGGAGGTGATTGGTGTATCTTGGATGAATTTGAGCTAAAGATCCTTTGACTCATGTAGCTATGATATCTTCTTAATAAACAGAAATAAAATGTTATTTTATTTTTGGTGGGATTTTCTTATAACTCATAACTATCTTCCGAAAAATGTTGCTAGGCTCTATCTCTAAACTACAAAAAATAATGTCAGAAATAAATAGGAGCTCCACCAGCATTTTTGTGCATCTCAATGTCATATTATTTCTACATATCTACCTAGAATAAACATATATAATCAAAGTTGCTATTCTGTTCTTGTTGAAAGATTTCATCTTTTAATTTTTTCTCCTTTTCATTATCATTTATTCACTATCATTGGTCCATGTTAAGAATATAGTAGAAGATGACTATTCGTGGAAGCAGAATGGGAGCCCATGCACTATTGAGGGCCACCAGAAATTTGAACTGATTCCATTTATTCCTGATTATAAATTGCCAATGTTGGGCAGACAATGCAAACTTGATTCACACCTTGAGGACTTCTGATACAGTCCCTGTGTGAGACATCCTCCTATATAATTCCTATTTTTGTTTTCTTTTTATTTTCCTTTCCTGGTTCCCAAACCAGCTCCAAATGGATGATAGCACAGACATCTAAGATTCTAAAGGAGATCTTGAATAGAGAATGTGGGGGGAAAAGGGTTCCTGTCATAGAAGAATATGGGAGGAATGAGGAATCCCCATGATTGTTTTCTTTTCCTCATTCTTTGTCACTGTGCTAGAGTTGATTGGAACTGTACAAAAAGGCACAAGACTAAAACTCTGATAGAATCCAGTCTTTCTGGCTGAAGGGTGAAGTTCTCTAGCTCCTGAGAACTGGAATGTATGGTAGAAAACCCTGGCAGGAGAAAGCTAGAAAAGGGCATCCATAATTTTCTATTTGAAATGATACAGATACTAATGTCACACTACACACGTATGGAACTTAACCAAAGGAGTACAACAGAAGCTTTGAACTGGGATTAACATTTTAAACACCTATTCTTTGATTTTTAAAATAATGACTATTTTTTCTATAATTTAAAAATATAAGATTTATTTATAATAGTAAGGTTAAATGAGCTAGATTTAAAGGGAAAAACATCATTATTAGAGATAGAAAGAGTACTACACCACAGATTAAAAATTCCAAATTTGTATGCATCTAATAACATAATGTTAAATTATATAAAGCAAAAATCAACAGAATTACAAGATGAAATAGACAAATTCATAATTATAGTGGGAGACTTTAACAAAGCTCTCTAGTAACTAGTAGAATAATCACACTCTTTTATGTTTGCTTATTTTAAATGTGTGTCTTATTTATCCATAGAGTTATTAATTTAATTTAAATTTGAGACTCTTTGTCTCTTATTTTTTTAATTAGCATATAATGTATTGTTATTTGTTTCAAGGGTACAAGTCAGTGATTCATCAGTCATACACAACTCTCACCATAGCACATACCTTCCCCATTGTCAATCACCCAGCCACCCCATCCCTCCCATGCCCATCCAGTCCAGCAACCCTCAGTTTGTTTCCTGAGATTAAGATGGTTATGGTTTCTGTCCCTCTCTGGTTTCATCTTATTTCATTTTTCCCTCCTTTCCCCTGTGTTCCTCTCTCTTGTTTCTCAAATTCCTCATATCAGTGAGATCATATGGTAATTGGCTTTCTCTGATTTACTTATTTTGCTTAGCGTCATAGCCTCTAGTTCTATCCACATTGTTGCAAATGGCAAGATTTTGGGTTTTTTGATGGCTGCATAATATTTCATTGTGCATATATACCACTTCTTCTTTATCCATTCATTCTTTATCCACTCTTCTTTATCCACTATTTCCATAGTTTGGCTATTGTGGACATTGCTGCTATAAACATTGGGGTGTATGTGCCCCTTCAGATCACTACATTTGTACCTTTGGGGTAAATACCTAGTAGGGCAGTGGCTTGGTCATAGGATAGCTCTACTTTCAACTTTCCGAGGGACCTCCATACTGTTTTCCAGAGTGGCTGCACCAGCTTGCATTCTCACCAACAGTGTAGGAGGATTCCCCTTTCTCTGCATCCTCATCAATATCTGTCCTTTCCTGACTTGTTAATTTTAGCCATTCTGACTGGCGTGAAGTGGTATCTCATTTTGGTTTTAATTTGTATTTCCCTGATGCCGAATGATTTGGAGCACTTTTTCATGTGTCTGTTGGCCATCTGGTTGTCTTCATTGCTGAAATGTCTGTTCATGTCTTCTGCCCATTTCTTGATTGGATTATTTGTTCTTTGGGTATTTAGTTTAGTAAGTTCTTTTTTTTTTTTTTAAAGATTTTATTTATTTTAGTTTGGTAAGTTCTTTATAGATATTGGATACTAGCCCTTTATCTGATATGTTGTTTGCAAATACCTTCTCCCATTCTGTCAGTTGTCTTTTGGTTTTGTTAACTGTTTCCTTTGCTGTGCAAAAGCGTTTGATCTTGATGAAGTCCCAATAGTTCATTTTTGCCCTTGCTTCCCTTGCCTTTGGAGATGTTTCTAGGAAGAACTTGATGTGGCTGAAGTCGAAGAGGTTGCTGCTTGTGTTCTCAAGGATTTTGATGGATTTCTGTCTCACATTGAGGGCTTTCCTCCATTTTGAGTCTATTTTTGTTTGTAGTGTAAGGAAATGGTCCAGTTTCATTCTTCTGCATGTGACTGTCCAATTTTCCCAACTCCATTTGTCAAAGAGACTGTCTTTTTTCCATTGGACATTCTTTCCTGCTTTGTCAAAGATTAGTTGACCATAGAGTTGAGGATCTGTTTCTGGGCTCCTTATTCTGTTCCATTGATCTATGTGTCTGTTTTTGTGCCAGTATCATACTGTCTTGATGATTACAGCTTTGTAGTAGAGCTTGAAGTCCAGAATTGTGATGCCACCAGCTTTGGTTTTCTTTTTCAACATTCCTCTGGCTATTCAAGGTCTTTTCTGGTTCCGTACAAATTTTAGGATCCTTTGTTCCATTTCTCTGAGAAAAGGTGATGGTATTTTGATAGGGATTGCATTAAATGTGTAGATTGCTTTAGGTAGCATAAACATTTTCACAAAATTTGTTCTTCCAATCCATGAGCACAGAACATTTTTCCATTTCTTTGTGTCTTCCTCAGTTTCTTCATGAGTATTCTATAATTTTCTGAATACAGATTCCTTGTGTCTTTGGTTTATTCCTAGGTATCCTGTGGTTTTAGGTGCAAGTGTAAATGGGATTGACTCCTTAATTTCTCTTTCTTGTCTTGTTGTTGGTGTATGGAAATGCAACTGATTTCTGTGCATTGATTTTATAGCCTAACATTTTACTGAATTCCTGTATGAGTTCTAACTGTTTTGGGGTGGTGTCTTTTGGGTTTTCCACATAAAGTATCATATCATCTGCAAAAAGTGAGAGTTTGGCTTCTTTGCTGATTTGGCTACCTTTTATTCCTTTTTTGTTGTCTTATTGCTGAGACTAGGACTTCTAGTACGTTGTTGAATAGCAGTGGTGATAGTGGACATCCCTGATGTGTTCCTGTCCTTTGGGGAAAAGATCTCAGTTTTTCCCTATTGAGAATAATATTTGCTGTGGGTGATATTGAGATATGTACCCTCTTTCCCTACACTATGAAACATTTTGATAAAGAAAGGATGCTGCACTTTGTCAAATGCTTTTCCTCCATCTATTGAGAAGATCATATGGTTCTTGTTCTTTCTTTTATTAATGTATTTTGTCACATTGATTGATTTGCAGGTGTTGAACCACCTTTTCAGCCCAGGAGTAACTCCCACATGGTCGTGGTGACTAATGCTTTTAAGTACTGTTGGATCCTATTGGCTAGTATTTTGGTGAGAATTTTTGCATCCATGTTCGTCAGGGATATTGGTGAGATTCTTTGGCTCTTAACTGGATCTTAGTATATTTACATGTAACATATGTACCAACATATTTGAGTTTTGCTCTATTACCATAAGTGTTTTCTATTTTCTCATTACCTAGGTTTCTTGGGATTATTTGAGGGTTTTTTTTTAATCCATTTTTCTTTATATTTGCTTGAAATTATATGCATGTTTAATAGTTTACTAGTGGTTTCTCTGGATGTTACAGCATGAATTATTGACTTAGAAAATCTAATATTAATTGGCACTTTTATCATCTGAAAGGACAGTGTAAAGACTTGAATTTTGGAATACCTCAGCTAAATTTCCTCTCTTGACTTGCATGACATTATTTTCTTATATTTTAATTATATATATACAAACCTTACATATAATTATTATATATGTTATATATATGTAATTACTTTTGTCCTAACCCTCAATATTAATTTAGATTAATTCATGTGTTTAAACTTTTCATGTTTCTCATTGGATCTCCTAGTTTCCACTTAGGGTTATTAAACATTTGCCTAAAGAATACCAGATCATACTTCCTTTCTTTCTTTTCATGGTCATTAGCTGTCAAAAGCAGCTTTACTATAATACACCTAGTTTCTTTTTCATCCTATAAAACTCCCCATATCTTTGATTGGAAGTCCTTTAAACAGTATTAGAAATTTCGCAGCTATAATCTTTTCAACTATTGTTTCTTTCCTATTCTCACCTTCTTTACTCATTCTTGAATTCAGTAAGTTAGCTCTTTCCATGGTATCATCTATGTCCTACATACTATGTTTTATATTTTCCATTCTTTTGTCACTTCTTTTTTATTCTGTAAATTTTCTTCCAACCCATGCTCCATTAGCCCAAGTGTTTTGTTAGCTATATCTTATCTGGTGTTAACCCATTTGCTGAATTTTTATTTTGGTTAATTGCAGTTTTGTATTTTACAGTTAGAGAATTCTCATTTCATTCTTTTATATATCTTGAAGTAGCTGATGCAATTCTCAGTCTTTTCTTTTATATCACTGAAGTGTTACACATTTTATGCAAATTAACTCCAATTTTGTATTCCACTTGGATATGTTTCTATTGTCTATTGTTTTTGCTGGCTTTATTCATTTGAGTTGCCTTGTGGGTTTGTTTCATTGTTTGCTTCAATGTGCTAGACCTACTGTTCCAAAATTGTTTGCAGAAATAATTTAAAACTTCCCTTCCTATAGAGATGAATTTTGTTTGCTTTTCAGGTTCCTGGTAGCACAACTAGTATGGAATTACCATAATCCAAGTTCAGTAATTGAGATGAGTCAATTAATATTCAGTTCCCGTAATTGTCTTTCACTTTATAGTTTACCCTATTTACTTCTGGATTACAAGATCTACCTCCCTTGTGGAACGTAAAACCTCAGTCTTTTTTTCTAGTTCATGGAAGTCATCAAAAGTTGGGCTTAGGCTTTCAGTCATCTAGGGACATTTTCAGGAATCAGCAAAGATATCAAGTAACACAATTTGATAAAGTTGTCTTGAGAAGTTTTCTTCTCTCAGCTTTAACCTTGCCTAGAACCACACCTGGTAATTCTTCAGTATCTTGTTATTCTTTGATACTTTCAAATAGATTTTGTTTTTTCAAGCTTTGTTTTTCTTTTCTATTTGTCCTTAAAGGAAAGGTTATACTGATTACCTTATCCTCCAGTTTTTACTTTCATGAATTCTCCTTAAAGCTTGAAGGTTAGTGATGAACTGATGCTGGGAGAATTAGTCAAGTAATGTATTTCCAAGTATTACATTGATGGTTACTTCTCCCTGTAGGATGGGGGCTATTTAACACTAATTGTTTTGGCCTCTGGGTCTTTCTTAAAACTCTGATGTAAGAGGAAGAGTCTTATTTAATATCCTTTGCTTATAAATTTCTCACAATTGAACAATATTTTTTAAGGATTCTTAGTTCTAAGAAATTTAATTGTTTACAAAAATTATCTCATTATGTCTAATGTGTTAAGTGCAATCATCTCTTTATGGAACTATTTTGTCACATTTTAATGATTAGGAATTAGATAAGACGAGAAACCAAAATAAAATTTACACAACAAGTAAGATATTGGGCTAAAATAGTTCTCTGTTTTCCTTAGCTGGCTCTTCTTGCCACTAACAGTCTATTTACTGAGAAACTAAAATTCATATTTTTAAAAACATTGATTCCTCTTTAAAAGAGAATAAATGTGATTTATAACTTTGATGATTTATTGAGGTCAGTTCTTTCTGGCCAAATTATACTATTTGGATTCTAGTTATTTGTTTCTTTTCCCCCCATGTGTTTGATATTGGTAATGTAACTTTGCAGGACCATCTTTTTAAAAAACTTCACATTTGCATCTTGAAGGAAGGTCATGAAAGAGGCTAGTGGTAGATTCAACAATATCAACCAAATGTAGGGATTTCAAAGGAATTCTTTTTGGAAGAATTCAACTTGTTTATTCAGTTATTTCTTAAGTATTTACTATGTGGTCATCATATCATAAGATAATGTCTTAATAGAAATTATATCCTCCTTCTGGTTAGAGATAAATAAATAAGAAGAGAGTCAGCTAGTGATAAATTCTTTTCAGAAAATCATATAACATTGTAGAAATCAGTTGACCATTTTAGATTGTGTGGTTAGTAAGAGGAAATCTCTCTGATATGTGCTTTTAAGGCAAGATCTGAATGACAAGAAAGAGCCAGACATGGTAAAGGGCAATCTGGGTAGAAGAATCAACTAATGCAAAGGTCCTAGGATGGGAAAAAGTCCAATGTGCTAAAAAAAAGGGGGGGGGGGGGGGTTGCCATTGAAATTGGAACAAGGCAGAGAATAAAGAAAGATGAAATAAACGGAATTCCTATTATATAGGGCTTTGCCATCCAATGTAAGAAGATGGATTTTTTTTTTAAGTGCAGTGGGAAGTAAGTGGAAAATTTTAAGCACAGGAGTAAAATGATCAACTTTGAGTTCTGAAGTGATAAATATCTACTATTTGGGAACTGGAATATAAGGGCCAGTTATAGAGGCAATGAAATGAGTTAGCAGGTGATGGCAGTAGTAATTCAGGTGAAACCTCATGGTGTTGGCAACAAAGATAGAATAGACTATGTAAGCTATATTTGTTGATGGATATGAGGTGGGCAAGGAGGTTGCATACTTTAAAGAGTAAAATCAATGCCTCCTAGATTACTTATTAAGGCAGTTGGGTGGACGTAGCTAATATCTAACTGAAAGGGGGATTTTTGAGGAAGGATCCAGTTTTTTGGAGAGCTAGATTCCAAAGAGCTCTTTTTACTGGACATGTAAATTTTACCATGTTAAGATTCCCAAATGCCAGCTATGTGAAAACATTGTGAATGAAGTTGTATAAGTGAGTGTGACATTCTGGTGCAAGTTTAGGGGAGGAAATATGGATTAGGGAGTCATTAGCCTATAGCCACTTAAAGGGATGAGTGTATCTGGGAAAATAAGCAGGTAAGAAGAGAAGGGAACTCAGGATAGAACTTTAAAAATGCTCATATATTTAGAGATTGAGCAGAGGAAAAAAGAGCAACAACAAAGAATACTGAAAGGAAACTGAGTCCAAGAAACAAAACAAAACAACATATATAACAAGGTCTTAGATACCAACAGAGGTCATGACTGACAAAAGGTAAAAA
Organism: Taxidea taxus jeffersonii; assembly: GCA_003697995.1. Classification (NCBI taxonomy): domain Eukaryota; kingdom Metazoa; phylum Chordata; class Mammalia; order Carnivora; family Mustelidae; genus Taxidea; species Taxidea taxus. Next base: position 19,217 of record ML103299.1, read on the forward strand.
TATAAAACAAGTTCATCAGAAGCACTTTTTACTAGCCTTGGGCATGAAACAAAAGAAGTAGGATAGAGAATGAAATGTTTTAATTGTTCCCCTAATATTATTCCTGAAGAAGCAAAACCATATGATCTAGCAGTTCCACTTCTGGGTGTATACTTGAAACAATTGAATGCAGAGTCTTGAGGGGATATTCATACAGCACGTGTGGAGGCAATCCAAGTGTCTATTGATAGACAAATGTATATGTGATATATACACACAATAGAATATTATTCAACTTTAAAAAGAGGGAAATTCTTACATATCTCAACATAGATGAGACTTGAGGACATTATGCTAAGTGAAATAAACCAATCACAAAAACATAAATACTGTATGACTCCTCCTATATGAGGTACTTGGATAGTCAAAATCATAGAGACAGAAAGAGTGGTGCTTGCCAGGGGCTGAGGGTAGAGGAAAATGAGGAGTCACTTAATGGGTACAAAGTTTTCTTTGTGGAAGATAAAAAGGGTTCTGGAAATGGATGGTGGTGATGGTTACACAACAATATGAATGCATATAGTATCACTGAACTGTACACCGAAAATTGGTTGATATAATACATTTTATGTTGTATATTTTACAATAAAAAATTGAAAAATAATTAAAGATGAAGGGGAGAAAATATTTAAAGGCTATTAATAGTGTCTGGAACCTATCCAGCAGAATTCCCGTTCAGAAAGAAAACAGAGACTGGCATATGGTCACTCAATAAAATTTGTTGAAAAGGTGAAATTACATCTTCAAGGAGACAGAATTGATAAACTAAGAGACCCTGGTAGAGTGCACAATGTATTTACACACTAAAAGCTCTTTTTTTATGAGCCTGGGGGTTTTTTTCTATTGACTGGGTTCACAAAGCAGGTGATTTGGGGGCATGATGTTTATAGAGTGGAGACAGTCTGAAATGCGTGAAACATTATTTTATGGCCCCCTTTCCTTGGGTGAGTATTCAGAAGTAAGCCCTCCTTATAATCTGAGTATGTTAGTGCAAAAGTGATAGAAATAAATAATGAATAAAATAATTTCATACAATTCATACAAATTCATAAATTGAATAAAAACTAAAACTTTAGCTTTTTTCCTTTCCTGGAAAATATTCAAAGCAATGAAAATTATATGCTCAATGACATGGCTTAATATGAGAACTGTTTACTTTTTGGGTCACATCTTTGAATAACAGAAATAGAAAATTAGAATGATATTCCAAATAAGTTTACACATGATGAGATTCAGCAATATTTGTATTCTGAAAAGACTGATGCTGTCTAAATTTATAAATGTGGCCATTATTAATCCTGATGTAGTGAAAATTATGTTAGAATCCACACTTTCAAATAATTGTTTTAAAGATTTACATTATGAATAGAATTTTTTAAAATATGAAAAAATCTTTGAAATTATGCTATTTCAAATGTTTGAATTAGGTGAGATGATTTATCTCAAGTAATGTAAGCAAAGAAGATAAGAAGAGGGAGAAACCAGACCCGAAAGCCACTAAATTAATGGATACCTGTTTTTGTAGAACATGGTTCAGGGAGGAGGTAGAAATAATTTTTTATTTGTAGATATTAAACAGCTTTTAAAAATTTTTCTGATTATGTATCTATTCCAACCAATTTCTAATATTTTATACTGAAAATGAATAGCTGAAATAATAAAGTGTGAATTACAAAATATGATTTTGAATATATATTAATTTCTGAACAAGTTCTTAATTACAACCTAAGAATAAAAAATGAAATGCTTGAGAAGAAAAGAAAGCAAGCTGCTGGCTAGCTATGCAATGAGGAATAATTTGTTAAGCATGTATCAAACATTAAGACATGTAGAACTTAGTGGTCCACAAAATACTCAAAAAGGAATGGCATATCCAGGAGATATGCTAGATTAATCTCATTAAATTCTAAGCCTGAACAGAATTTTGATAACATTGGATAACATTTGGTAACATTCCTGAAATCTCCAGAATATACATGATACATAAAAGTCAAAAACATTTTTAGAATGCACATAATAATTGTCATTTTTTTCCTTCCTTCCTTCCTGTTGGTATTGTGATATATTTCTCTCTAGCCTTCACTTCCCGTGCTATTTTTTTAATTTAAAAAAGCTATATTGCAGTTATAATCATACTACATGTAATAGGTTTTATATTGCAGTTTAAAATTAACATGGTTAAAAGTACTTTTCATGTGATGTTATAATCTTCATAGGTGCCCTTTTCAGTAACTATATGCTATTTTAAAAGGTATATCTAATACATCAAGTGTATCATGATTAATGAATATTCAGGTTTTTTTATTTTGCTATCATAAATATTCCTGAGATGAATGTAGACAGAGAGATCACTATTTGGGGTTTTGGTAATGACATATTTCTAGAATTAGTATTGTTTGATCTAAATGTTAAAATATACAACTGCACATACGACTCATTTGATAAGTGGGAATATGGTATCATCATTGTTTAAATTGGCATGTATGGAGTTGCTAGTGAACGTTAATATTTGCATCATGTTTATTTACTAATTGTAATTCTCTTTTTGTGAATTATCTGATCATATTCTTTGTTCATTTAATTATGTGCTCTTGATTGTCTTATAAATTTATTTGGGTGATTTATGTATTAAAAGCAACCCTATTGCTATATTGCTATATTTTCTGTAAATATTTGCACTAGTCTATAGTATGCCTTTTACTCCTTTTTTTCTAACAAATAAAATATAAAGAATATGTTTTATAATATAAAATCTTTTACTCTTTTTCTTTGTAATTTTTCCACTGTTTTTAAGCTTAGTAAGTCCTCTATATAACAGGGGTTTTATAAATATTCTATTCTATTTTTGTTATTTTCTTATAGTTTGATTATCTGCATATATTTATAACTATATAAGTGATTTAATTTATGATTTAATTTGTTTTTGTATTTGAAGTAAGGTGAAGTCCAAATTCATTTTTTTCTTTAATGCTCCTAGTCAGTTACCCTCATATTTACTAAAAAAAATTCTGTACTGTACTGCTCCTTTTCCTTTTATTAAGAAAAAAAAAATAAGGGGCGCCTGGGTGGCTCAGTGGGTTGGGGCCTCTGCCATCGGCTCAGGTCATGATCTCAGGGTCCTGGGATCGAGCCCCACATTGGGCTCTCTGCTCGGCGGGGAGCCTGCTTCCTCCTCTCTCTCTGCCTGCCTCTCTGCCTACTTGTGATCTCTGTCTATCAGGTAAATAAAAAAATAAATAAATAAAATAAAATAAAATGATAGGGTTTATATCTGGATTATTTTTGATCTGCCTATACATATGTATATATAGTTAATCTAAGCCACACTGCTTTAATTATAGTTTAATGAAGTATTTTAACATCTGGTAGAGCTAGTGACATAACATTGCTATTTTTTATAAAGTTTCTTTGATACCTTGCCCCTTAGTTTTCTTAAATGAGAATTAAAATCAATTTTCAGGTTTCAAAAGCTCCATTACTATTTTTATTGATAATGCAATGAACTTCATTGTTACTATTAGAAGACTGATATTTTTAGGAATTTGATTTTTACCTTTCCCATTATAGAGAATGTTGTATCTCCTTATATTATCTTTTAAGCATATACAAAATGTGTACAATTTTCTTTTTATAAGCCACATACACTTATATTGCCAAAATTATTCTAGTGTTAGTAGTGTGTTGTAGAGTAGATAGAACTTATTTGGAGTTTCTTCTATCACTTACTAGAATAATGTTTTGTTGGGGTTTTTTTGCCACTTAACTAGAAAAATGAAATCTGTTATTTTTTTCAGTTGGTTCTTATAGACTTTCTGATTATACAATAAGGTCATATAAGTAGTTATGTTTTTCTCTTCATTATCAAGATTTATAACCCTCATTTCTACTTGCAATGACTGGTGCTATTGGGACAATAATAATTAAAGGCAGTGATTAAAGACATCTCCAGTTTTTATCCCACTTTTTATAAATTATCTTTAGTATTTCATGACAGATTGATATAGATATTTTTACTTAGGATATATTATTTTATGCCTATTTGTGGTATTGCTGGGGCATGTAATCATTCATCAAATCTCTTTTTGTTATGTTTTTCCTAATCAGTATATAAACAAGCTACATTATGTAGCCTAATCTTAAGATTTGAAAGCAGAGGGTCCTGTTTCTCTAACTAACCCAGGTTTCTGGGTTAGTAACGGTTTGATCAGGTACCAGGAGTATATGGAATATGAGATTTGTCATAGAGTTGAAGCAGTTGTGAGAGCTAACAAAGAACCCTCCACATTACAGGCAGTGTCTGAAGCTACCATAGGTCTGCAGGGTTGAGAGTGGAGAACAAAAGCAGGATGTAGAGCAAGGGGAAGCAGAGGTAACCTGGAACCTCTTGAGTACAAACTGGGACCTACATCTGTTTCTCTTAACCTCCCACTTCGAGGATGTGGGTGGCCCGCAGGGAAAGTGAGTGTCCTTTGTCCCAAGGCACGCACGTGGCTGGCCAGGACTCCGAGAAGCCAAAGGATGAAATGTGGGAGCTGGAGGAGCCACAAAGTAAAGCAGCCAGGCAGCAGCTCCCTGAGACACAGGGGCACCTGGTGCCCTGTACCAACCTCTGAGCCCAGGTGCTGCTGCTTCACTTTCGTCTTCCAAATATCATGCAAGCTACTTCTCTAGCCGTATCTAACCTGGAACCATCCAGGGGAGGAAATTCTGGGAAATGTAGCCCTAGTTCGCTAAGTTAAAACAATACAAAATACAGCAGTACAAAAGCATTCACTTACCTATAAAACAGGACTAATAATACGCATCTAGTTTGGTGTCATGAATGTTCGAGCTAAATCATGTAAAGTAGATGAATATAATATATGCTTAGTTAGTGACGTCCATTACTATTACGGATCATACCAATAGATGTCCTAATACTGAGTGTATGTGTCTTGCTACTTTCGTTTACTTTTACCAGTGAACCATACACTCTGTGCTACCTTCCTTTAAAATTTGCTTTACTTATTGTCCACTCTCACCAGCTACATTATTTCTTATGTAACTTCCCAACATTGGGTCAATTTTTATACCTGTTTCTCCCTCTGACATAATGATATTTTCATTTTGGTAGGAAAAGAGTAGATACTGCAAAGCTATTATGTGGATAAAATTAAACACTGATATTGATTGATATTGATACTTTACAAACTGAAAATTCACTTTAACCATCATTTCATTAGTTTGGCTTTAGAATCATAATGATATGACAGGTGTGTACCTTTTCATATTTCACAAATAATCCGGAAACAAATAAGAGTAACCACAATTTGTAGATTGTATTATGGTATTGTTGCCTGGTGGTTTCATGCATATAGAATAACAAGAATAATAGTAAGCCATTCACTATAAGCCATAATCATAATAACCTTAGGATTAGTGACTTCATATATTTGCTCATGTATTAATAATTAACACTTAAAAATGATAAATTTTCTTGGTTAACCAAGATTCTTAGAACTGATATCAATTGATAGTCAATAGCGAAATTCTCTTCAATTTCCTTAAAATGTGTCTTGAGAACATTTAGGCCTACACAACTTTACTTTTTTTTTTTCACAACTTTGCTTTAAAAAAGAAACTCAAGTCTGATCGGGGTTTGCTTAGTTCGTTCTTCTATCCTGTTGATGGCATTCTCTCTGTTACAGTATTTATCTTCAGTATTACTTCTCCTATGTAACAATACCTATCACATTGCATAATATCAAGTTAATACTTTGATCATGGAGTTAAATTTGTGAAAGCTTAATAATTTTACAGAGTCATGTTAACTAATAAATAAAGGCGACAAATAAAGTTTAATTTTTTGTATTTTGTAGGGTTAAGAACTTTAAAGTCTTAAAGTCTGGCACTTTAAATAATTAATGGTGTTGTTGAGAGCACTTCTCAAAGTCACTGTGATTTTCACAAAAAGAAAAGGACAGTATTTTCTGGATAGAAAATAATTCTCTTTGAGGGATTTAAGAGCTTATATTTATGTGGCCTGATGATTTTTACCAAGGGCAGATCCAGGTTTTGTGGGACCAGAAACATATACAACCAGGGTAAAAGATTCCTTAAGGAAAGGAGCACAAAATTATGAAGATAAAATTGTTAGGAATACAAAGGTTTCCTTGGATGAGGCCATTTAATTGAATGACCCTGCAACTTAATCTTTATTAACTTCACATAAAATCTGCCTCTGGTCTAGGGAAATACTGGATGACTTTTTCATTACAGTTAATGTTTTGAAATAAAATTAAGAGCATTTTGATAAAACTTCAGCAGTTTGGATCTAATTGTGTATTATAAAATAACTCACTTTTTTATTCTGAGAATTGTACAAAATAATAGATGGTGGCTTCATAGTTTATTTCGTGTTTGAATGCTGATAAATGTTTAATGATAATGGAGGATAGCAAAAGGTATCCTTTTAAAATTTGTCAGCAATATTGATTTGGTACCTACTATGTGAGGGGCAGAAATCATGGCATAAAACATCTAGTGAGGTCTTTCTTCTCAACAATTTTATGCTAAGAACAACATAACTCCTGACTCATAAGGGCACTTTGGAAAGGGTAAATGAAGTGGTAGCACAAGGTTTACTTTAACAACTAAAAAAATGTGTCATATGTATTAATGTCAACAACTGGAATTTTACCTCATTAGGCAATTTCTGGATCTAAGGCTCTGATTATTATTCTAAGCAGAAAAAATATGCTAATTATTCACTGAATGTAGAAGGAAAAAAGGTGTAAAATCTCCTGTTAGCCGTGTGACCATGTACTAATTGCATGTCATGTGTCAAAATAATGCAGCTCACTGTGCCTAAAGCAATTAGACACACAGAACTCCATTAATGAAGCACTGTCTGTCACTAAAAGTGTTTTCTGTGCTATAGTTGAAGATTAAAATATTAACTTCTCAAATATTTATGATAGTTACTGACAGCATTTCAAAATGTTGCTTTTAACAAAAGCTTTCTATTAAGAATTAGTTTTTAATTTGGATTTTATATTCAAAGAAGTTATTAACATATGGGAGTAAGATGGGATTTCTTAGGTATCTGAAGAGGGTTTGTTATAAAAGATAGACTACTTTTAGAAAACTTTACCATATCTTTGACCCTTAATTTTTTCCTCAGAAAGGGGCTTTCTGAGGGTATTACCAAAACATCTTTTTCTTCATTTACATATTCATTTGACAATGACATGCAAATGTAGGTTTCATTTATATTATCTTTCTCTGTTATTCAAATTAATCAGCTCTGAACTCACTGCAACAAGTCAGGCCCTACTGGTCAAATATCATCTATGTATTGTTTGGTGATTTGAGAAGTATCCAGAAAAAATGCCAGTAACCTAAACAATTATCAGTTCTAGCTTATCCAGTAATAGTAGCACACTGCTTCTATTTATTGAGTGATTACTGAGTACCAAGCAGTGTGCTTGGCATACAATATTTTATTCAATTCTAGCCTTGCATGCCATATTTGTTCCTTTACTCTTTGTAACCATCCAATTTTGATGTAATTACCATTATGGCTAACTGGCTTTGCCGTGGTCTACACCTAAGGTTTTACAGTTTGAAAGTTTTTGGTCAAAAGAACAATGTTCTTTAATTTTTTGGTATATTTTAGTACTATTTATTTCAGTACATACTGCTTCTTCATCAACTTTTATGAATGCAAAAAATTGTGTTCTCTGTTGGTCAGAAGATCTTGATCTCAATCTTTCTAGGACCAGATTTTCAGAAATCTACTTAGATTCTTCCCAGAGAAGAATAATTCTGCATTTTAATTCATGTAAAAACAATTGAATGTTATTAAACTTTAGCTGAACTAATTAAGATAGCATAGCCACTGATTTTGAAAAGTTCATTTTGCCATTTCCAAGGTGTCTTCTGGTTTTAGAAGTCCTATGTTTTTTTAATCATACCTTAGAAAATCTAGTGCAAAACAGCCTATCCTGAATTAGTACTCCAGACTTCTTACTCCAGCTTAATAAATGCTGAAATACAGCCCAGTGTTTAATATAAATCTTCACTCAGATGGCGGTAAATATTAATTTTTTGTTTGTTTTCACATTCAAAGCTCAAGGATCACTCACAATTTTTATAATAAATGATATGTTTTTCCTTTTCCCCTCTGACCACTCCTCTTTATATAAGAAAAGAACAGCCTGGGGGTGCCTGGGTGGCTCAGTTTTTAAGTGTCTGCCTTCATTCAGGTCATGATCCCAGGGTCCTGGGATGGAGCCCTGCTCTGCAGGAAGCCTGCTTCTCCCTCTCCCACTACCCCTGCTTGTGCTCTCTCTCTATGTCTCTTTCTCTGTCAAATCAATAAATAAAATCTTAAAATTTAAAAAAAAAGAAAAAAAGAAAAGAACAGCCTGGTTACCTAGAAATTTTCATTAGTAATGCAAACTTGGAGTAGAACATTTGTAGCCACATTAGTAATTTTTCTGACTGGTAGGAAAACTATCTGCAGTCTTAGCTTACAGAGTGCTTATTCATTAACACCCTGAGTGTGATGATCTCTAGATACTCTACTACTGTGGGGTAGTCTACTGTTGAATATTAACAAGTGATTATTTGGTTGGAGGCTCACATAGATTTCTGGAGGGGTAAGTAAAGGTTCAGTATTTATAACAAGGATACTGTTAGCTCATATCTGTACCTGAATTTGAAGGACAATTATTTCAAATCTTTAGCACATGGTTATTGGACATTTAGGGGAGAAAAATTCAATTTGTCTTCACATAGTGTGAATCATTGAATAGAAAATAGATTATTCAAGCAGCTAAAACAATAATTTGCTCAGTTTTGAAATTAAACCCTTTGGCCATCTCTGAAGCTGTTCTCAGAAAGGAAGACGTAAGATAAATATGTTGGAGGGATTAGATTCCTTAGTAGATTTTAGTCATCATTTTTCCTTTGTCCAAATTGTTGGTGATTTCAAAATACTTTACTATTTAATGTGAAAACATTAATTTCTTTCTATTTTCCATTCAGATTATTTTATAAGTATTTTAATTTTGATAAGTCCTGTTTCATAAAGTTAGTTTAGTTGAATCTAGTAGCATGCATGCTTCATAAATACAAGAATTGTTTTTTCTGTTTTGATTAATATTGTACTTGGTATTATTTAATTCCTAGTACATAGAGTGGTATCTAGCACTAGTAGGTGTTTAATAATTATTTCTAAATGAATGGGTAAATCTTTTATATTCTTTCCTATCTTTATTCATTTTATTTTTATTATATTAATATGTTTCAGCACATAGAGAAGATTTATATGTTATGCAGATGTTATTAATAAAGCATAATGATACAGTGAACATTCATAAACCTAACACTCAGCCCAAAAGATAGAATTACCAATAATTTGCATCTACCTATATGTTTTTCCCTTGTCTTATCCCTATGATTCTTTCCTCAGAGACAACACTATCCTAAATTTTGTGTTGGTGCTTTTTCTAATATGGGATTCTGTCATAAATATTGAATATTTAAGAATATCTTGTTTAGTTTTACTGTTTTGGGGGGCTATAAAATGGCATTATACTATATGTCATCTTCTTAGACTTGCTTTTTTTTACTCTTTATGCTTTCAAGATTTATTGCTACTGCCACATGTGTATCTTCCACATGCTGCAATATAACAATCAATTGTGTGACTATATTAGCTTGATGAAAAATTTTTATTTTTACCAGTTTTTTACTCTTCTGTAGAATGCTGTTATCAACATTCATGTATGTCTCCTGATGCATATGCATAAAACTTTATCACAGCTATTACCACAGAAATGGAATTCCTGAGTTGTAGGATATTCACTGGATCAGCTTTGAAAGAAAGTGTCTATTTTTGCACAGTGATTTGAGCATTTAATTAGCAGCTTGCCCTCCAAGTGGCAGTGTATAAGAATTCCCACTGCTCTATATCTTCACCGATACTGTAATGCAGTCTCAATTTTTGTTAGCTTTGACATTTTTGTTTTCTGTTTTTGTTATTTATTGCTTTGGAATGGAAGAAGTCTTGGAGGTCACTTATGCCACTTGTGAGTCAGAGATGTCTCAAATAGTATGACTTTCCAGACTTTAGTTGTTTAGGTCCCTTAGTCAGCTTCAATTTAGCCATATTGCCAGAACCTGAATACCCTTCATTCATTTGCTATTTGAAAAGTTATTCAAAAGTTGCTAGATATAAGTTCAATATACAAAAGTCAATTATAGTGTCATATGCAAGCAATAACACATTAGAAAAGTGTCCTCTTGAATCAATGCCATTTAAATGACTAAAAATATAATCTATCTAAAAATAAGTCTAAAAAAGAATGTGGCAAAACTATTAGGGAGAAAACTATATGACACTTAACAGATAAAAAATGGGGATTTAGGGTGCCTGGGTGGCTCAGTGGGTTAAGCCTCTGCCTTCGGCTCAGGTCATGATCAGCAGGGAGCCTGCTTCTCCTCTCTCTCTCTGCCTGCCTCTCTGCCTACTTGTGATCTCTGTCTGTCAAATAAAGAAATAAACTTTTAAAAAAATGGGGATTTATACTATGCTCATTAATAGAATATTCAATATTCATAAAAAAATTAGTTCTCCCAAAACTAATTCATTAATTCAAAGCAATCTCATTTCAAATCCTAAGAAGATTATTTATTGATCTAAATACCAAACTCATTCTAAAACTCATATGGAAGAATAAAAGGTGAAGAATTGCTAAGGCATTTTAAAGAAGAAGCATCAGACAAAAATTGTCCTAGTAAATGTCAAAAATTATCTGGAGCTTTGGGGCACCTGGATGGCTGAGTTGGTTAAGCACCAGACTCTGGGTTTCAGCTCAGGTCATGATCTCAGGGTCTTGGGATCCAGCCCCATGTCAGGCTTCATGCTCAGTGGTGAATCTGCTTGAGATTCTTTTTCCCTATTCTCCTGCCCTCCTCTTGCTCTTTCTTTCTCTCTTTCCCTAATAAATCAACCTTTAAAATTTTTTTTCTAGAGACGCCTGGGTGGCTCAGTTGGTTAAGCAGCTGCCTTCGGCTCAGGTCATGATCCCAGCGTCCTGGGATCGAGTCCCACATCGGGCCCCTTGCTCAGCAGGGAGCCTGCTTCTGCCTCTGCCTGCCTCTCTGTCTGCCTGTCTCACTTGCTCTCTCTCTCTAACTAATAAATAAATAAAATCTTAAAAAAAAAATTAAAAAAAATTTTTTTCTATATAGAAAAAATATAATACATTTGATGACATTAAAATAAAGAACTTTAGGGCATACAGAATAAAAACTCTTATACACGAACATAAATGCAGGAATATTCAAAGCAACATTGATTAAAATAAGAAAAATCAAAACCCAAAAAGCAATAGCCAAATATCTTTCAAAAATAAAATAGTATATTAAAAATGAAACACTATACAGCAGTTTGAGTGAACTAGTGCCACACGTATCATGAACAACCCTCACAAATATAATGCTGATTGAAAAGAAATGAGGTAGAGAAGTATTATTTAACCTTAAAATTTTGTAAAGAAAGGATGGCATAAAAATGGAAGAATAAGAATTTTTTACTATCTTCCTTCCTGTATCCCCCCCAACACAGACACACACAGTACAGTGAGTTTGGCAATCATCAGTCTACAAGAGTGCCTTTGTGGAAGTCTGAGAACCTATCAGAGCAGTTCAGCACACTTTTGGAGAAAAAAATCTGAGATTGGAAACTTTGAAGAAGGTGAGAGGAACAATTACACTTTACCTGTGCCACTCCTTCCACAAGACATCAAAACTCAGTGCCAAGAGAGACCTTCTCAGCCTATGATTTCTCCTACTGATGAAAGTACTAGTATGTTAGTGAGCATTTAGCTTCCTCAGCTGTGTGGGTTGCTGCCAGAGATCTACTTCTTTTCTGCCATATCCAGAATACTGAAATTTGTTGTGTAACTAGCTGGCAGGGAGTGGCTAGGGGAACATAGCCTGAGCTCTCAGAGAACATCAGGGGGAGGCAGGGTCCACCCACCTCTTAGGAGGCTGTATCAGGAAAACAATCCATGAGCTGTAGGGGACATCTTCCCTATAGATACACCTAACTGGCCCCCAGGCACTCCCAATGCTCTGTGCACCTCACCCACACAAACACCCACTGGCAAAGAGAGTGGCCAACCTCTTGTGCACATCCCCGAAGGTGACAAGAGTGAGCCTTTACAGATGGCTGGTGAGGAAGCAGGCTGGCGAGGAAGCTGCTTCACAGGAAGCAGGCTCAACTCTGCTGGATTCTGGATTGGGAGAAGGCACACACACTTGAAAATTCAGTACCACATAGGAAGAGCAAATGGGAGACTGGCTTTGTAGGATCAAGAGAAGGCATGCAGTCATAAGAATTCCCCCTTAAGAGGGAACTAGACATGTGGAGCAATGATACCCATTTCAAAAAGCCTTAGAAATCCTCAGAATCCCTAACGGGTAATGGAAGGTACTTCTCTCCCATAGTTAGTCACTGAAGACTAAAAACAGTTGATTTCTTCTTCAAATGTAAAGATAGCAACGCAAGCCCTCAGGAACAGGATAAACAAGGAAACATAACACGACCAAAGGAACGTAATAGTTTTCTTCTAACTAACCCCAAAGAAATGGAAGTCTGCAATTTGCCTGATAAAAAATTCAAAATAGTTGTTTTAAGGAAACTCAGCTGCAGGAGTACACAGGAAGAAAATACAGGGAAATCGGGAAAAAAATACAGAAACAAAATGAGAAGTTTAACAGAAAAAATAGAAATCATGAGAAGTATCAAACAGTACCAAATCAAGCTGAAGAATACAGTGATTGAAATAAAAAGTGCAATAGAGAGCATCCATATCAGGCTTGGTCAAGCAGAAGAAAGACTCTGGGAAGAAGAAGACAAGTCATGTGAAATTATCCAACCAGAGGAAGCAAAGGAAAAAAAAATGATAAAAGTGAAGAAATCCTATAGAGACTCTGGGATATTATTAAAAGAAATAATTTTGGCATAATTGGAGCTCCAAAAGATGAAGAGAGGGAGAGAGGAGAAGAAAGACTTTGAGGAAATATTACTTGAAGAAATAATGGCTGGGAACATCCCAAATCCAGGGGACTGTTTGGACCTCTGTGTTCATGAAGCTCCTAAGTCTGTAAACAATTTTTACCCAAAAAGATCTTCTCTGAGACACATCATAATAAAACTAAAATTTAAGACAGAAAGAGAATTTTAAAATCAGCAAGAGAAAAAATATTCCCCACATACAAGGGAACCTCTCAAAATATTTATGGTAGATTTCTCAGTAGAAAGCTTGCAGTCCATGAGATAGTGGAATGATATATTCAAAATACTGAAAGAAAAAAAAAAACTGCCCTAAAAGAACAGATTACCTGGAAATGTCCCTCAGAAATGAAAGTGAAGTAAAGAGTTTATTACCATTACAAGAAATGCTGAAAGGGGTTTTTCAAAATGAAGTGAAAAGATCCCAATTAACAACATGAAAACATATGAAAATATAAAACACACTGATAAGGGTTAAGTATATAGTTAAATTTAGAATATTCTAATACTGGAATACCATGGGGTATTAATCACTTACCTCTGTTATAAAGGTTAAAGGACAGAAGTGTTAAAAATAACTACAACTATAATAATTTATTAATGAATGCACAACATAGGGGCACCTGGGTGGCACAGTGGGTTAAAGCCTCTTGCCTTCGGCTCAGGTCATGATCCCAGGGTCCTGGGATCAAGCCCCGCATCAGGCTCTCTGCTCAGCGGGGAGCCTGCTTCCTCCTCTCTCTCTCTGCCTGCCTCTCTGCCTACTTGTGATTTCTCTCTCTGTCAAATAAATAATGAATGCACAACATAAAATAGATGTAAATTATACATTAAAAACAAAATGTAAGTGTAATAGAATAAAAAAGTAGAGTTTTTGTGTGTGATTGAAGCTAATTTGTTATCAGTTTAAAATAGACTATTATATTTATAAGCTGTAATATATAAGCCTCATGGTAACCACAAAGCAAAAACCTGTAGTAGATACACAAAAGATAAAGAGAAGGGAGTCAAAGCCTCTTACCATGGAAAATCATCAATTCACAAAGGAAAATAGCAAGAGAGGAAGAAAGGAATGGGGGAACTACAAAATAGCCAGAAAACAACTAATAAGATGGTATCAGTATGACATTGCTTATAAATAATTACTAAAATGCATTAAATGTATTACCAAAATTGATTAAATTTCCCAATCAAAAGGCATGGAGTGGTTGAATGTATTAAAAAAAAAAAAAAAAGGCCCAACTATATACTGCCTACCCAAGACTTCAGCTTTAAACGCACACACAGGCTCGAAGTGAAGAGATGCAAAAAGAAATGCTGTGCAAATGGAAACCTAAAGGAAAGAGGGGTAACTAATAGTATATCAGACAAAATAGATTTTAAGTCAGAGCTATAACAAGAGGCAAAGAAAGTCACCATCTAATGTAAAGGGATCCATTCACTGAGAGGATATAACAGTTGTAAATAAATATGCATCCAATGTGAGATCCTCTAAATACATTATGCAAACATTTACAGATGTGAAGGAAGAAATAGATATACAATAAATAGAATGCAATAGAGATATAATAGAACTGAATAAATAGAAATACAATAATTGTAGGAAGCTTCAGTATCCATTTTCAATAATGGATAGACCATCCAAGAAGTAAACATTGGACTCAAACTCTATTTTAGAACAAATGGACCTAACAGGTGTGTGTGTGTGTGTGTGTGTAGACCATTCCATTTAACAGCAGTGGAATACAGATTCTTTTTAAGTGTACACAGGTCATTCTTAAGGATAGATCATATGTTAGGAAACAGAAAAAGCCTTAGTAAATTTAAGAGTAAAGTCAAATTAAGCATCTTTTTTTATAAAATGATTTTATTTTATTATTTATTTGACAGAGAGAGAGATCACAAGTAGGCACAGAGGCAGACGGAGAGAGAGAAGGAAGCAGGCTCTCCGCAGAGCAGAGAGCCTGATGCAGGGCTTGATCCCAGGACCTTGAGATCATAACCTGAACCAAAGGCAGAGGCTTAACCCACTGAGCCACCCAGGTGCCCCGAGCATATTTTCTGACCACAATAATATGAAACTAGAACTTAATTATAATAAGAGAACTGGAAATGTAGAAGTATGTGAAAATTAAACCACACACTCCTGAACAACCAATACATCAAAGAAGAAGCAAAAGGTAAATTTAAAAAAATCTCGAGACAGATGAAAACAGACACACTAAGTACCAAAGCTTATGGAATGCAGTAAAAACAGTTTTAAAAGGAAATACTTAGTGATGAATAACTACATTATGAAAGACCTCAAATAAATAACCCAACTTTCCACCTCAAGGAACTAGAAAAAGAATAATCTAAGAACAAAGTTAGCTGAAGGAAGAAAATAACAAATTTCAGAGCAGCAATAAATGAAATAGAGATCAGTAAAACAATAGTAAAGATCAATAAAGTGCTGTTTTTTTAAAAGATAAACAAAATTTACCAATCTTTAGCTAGACTAGGGAAAAAAAAGACTAAAATAAAATTAGAAATGGAACAGGAGGCATTGCAACTGATACCACATAAATAATGTTCATAAGAGATTACTGTAAACAAATGGAATAATCCAAATAAATGGATAAATTCCTAGAAACATACAACATATGAAGACTGAGTAATAAAAATAGAAAATTTATGCAAACCAATAATAAGTAAGTTGATTGAATCAGTAGTCAAAAATCTCCCCACAATTTTCACTTTTGTTTCCTTTGCTTTGGAGACATGTTTTTTGTTTGTTTGTTTGTTTTTTAATGATTTAATTTTTTATTTGTCAGAGAGAGCACGAGAGCGAGCACAGGCAGACAGAGTGTCAGGCAGAGGCAGAGGGAGAAGCAGGCTCCCTGCCAAGCAAGGAGCCCGATGTGGGACTCGATCCCAGGATGCTGGGATCATGACCTGAGCCGAAGGCAGCCACTTAACCAACTGAGCCACCCAGGCGTCCCTGGAGACATGTTTTGAATGAAGTTGCTGTGGCCAATGCCAAAGAGGTAACTGCCTGTGTTCTCCTCTAGGATTTTGTAGATTCCTGCCTCATGTTGAGGTCTTTCATCCATTTTGAATTCATCTTTGTGTATGGTATTCATTTTTCTATACATAGCTGTCCAATTTTCCCAGCACCATTTATTGAAGAGACTGTCTTTTTTCCACTGGATATTTTTTCCTACTCTGTCAAAGATTAGTTGACCATAAAGTTGAGGGTCTATATGTGGGCTCTCTATTCTGTTCCATGGGTCTCTCTCTTTTTGTGCCAATACCATGCTGTCTTGGTGATCACAGCTTTGTAGTAAAACTTCAAATCAGGCAATGTGATGCCCCCAGCTTTGTTTTTCTTTTTCAATATTTTCTTGGCAATTCAGGGTCTTTTCTGGTTCCATACAAATTTTAGGATTGTTTGTTCCTGCACTTTGAAAACTACCAGTGGAATTTTGATCAGGATGACATTGAAAGTACAGATTGCTCTCAGAAGTATAGACATTTTAACAATGTTTATTCTTCCAATCCATGAGCATGGAATGTTTTTCCATCTTTTTGTGTCTTCTTCAATTTCTCTCATGAGTGTTCTGTAGTTCCTCGATAGATCCTTTACCTCTTTGGTTAGGTTTATTCCAACGTATCTTATGGTTCTTGGTGCAATAGTAAATGGAATCAATTCTCTAATTTCCCTTTCTTTTTTTTAATTTATTTTTATTTGACAGACAGAGATCACAAGTAGGCAGAGAGGCAGGCAGAGAGAGAGGGGGAAGCAGGCTTCCCACCGAGTGGAGAGCCTGACTTGGGGCTTGATCCCAGGACCTTGGGATCATGACCTGGCCGAAGGCAGAGGCTTAACCCACTGAGCCACCCAAGTGCCCCTCTAATTTCCCTTTCTATATTTTCATTGTTAGTATATAAGAAAGCACCTGATTTCTGTGCATTGATTTTGTATCCTGCCACATTACTGAATTGCTGTATGAGTTCTAGGAGTTTGGGGGTGTAATCTTTTGGGTTTTCCATATAAAGTATCCTGTCATCTGTGAGGAGAGAGAGTTTGACTTCTTTGCCAATTTGAATATTTTTTTATTTCTTTTTGTTGTCTGATTGCTGTTGCTAGGACTTCTAGTATTATGTTGAACAACAGTGGCAAGAGTGGGCATCCTTTTTGTGTTCCTGATCTCAGTGGGAAGGCTGTCAGTTTTTCCCCATTGAGAATGATATTTGCTGTAGGTTTTTCATAGATAGATTTTATGAAGTTAAGGAATGTTCCCTCTGTCCCTATACTTTGAAGAGTTTTAATTAGGAACATATGCTGTATTTTGTCAAGTGCTTTTTCTGCATCAATTGAGAGGACCATGTGGTTCTTCTCTCTTCTCTCATTGATTTGTTCTATCACATTGATCTATTTGTGAATGTTGAATCACCCTTGCATCCTGGGAATAAGTTCCACCTGGTCATGATGCATAATCTTTTTAATGTACTATTGGATCCTATTAGCTAGAATCTTGTTGAGAATCTTGGCATCCATATTCATCAGGGATATTGGTCTGAACTTCATCAAGATAAAAAGCTTCTGCACAGCAGAAGAAACAGTCAACAAAACAAAGAGGCAACCCACGGAATGGGAGAAGATATTTGCAAATGACACTACAGACAAAGGGCTGATATCCAAGATCTATAAAGAACTCCTCAAACTCAACACCCATAAAACAGATAATCACATCAGAAAATGGGCAGAAGACATGAACATACACTTCTCCAAAGAGGACATACAAATGGCTAACATACACATGAAAAAATATTCATCATCATTAACCATCAGGGAGATTCAAATCAAAACCACATTGAGATACCACCTTACACCAGTTAGAATGGCCAAAATTAACAAGTAAACAACATGTGTTGGAGAGGATGTGGAGAAAGGGGAACCCTCCTACACTGTTGGGGAATGCAAGTTGGTGTAGCCACTTTGGAAAGCAGAGTGGAGATTCCTCAAGAAATTAAAAATAGAGCTACCCTATGAGCCTGCAATTGCACTACTGGGTATTTACCCTAAAAATACAGATGTAGTGAAAAGAAGGGCCATCTGTATCCCAGTGTTCATAGCAGCAATGGCCACAGTCGCCAGACTGTGGAAAGAGCCAGGATGCCCTTCAACAGACAAATGGATAAAGAAGATATGGCCCATATATACAATGGAATATTACACAGGCATCAGAAGGGATGAATACCCAACTTTTGTATCAACATGGACGGGACTGGGACTTTATACTGAGTGAAATAAGTCAAGCAGAGAAAGTCAGTTATCATATGGTTTCACTTACTTGTAGAACATAAGGAATAACATGGAAGACATTAGGTGAAGGAAAGGAAAAGTGAATTGGGGGAAATCGGAGGGGGAGATGAAGCATGAGAGACTGTGGACTCTGAGATACAAACTGAGGGTTTAGGGAGGTTGGAGGGATGGGTGAGGCTGGTGGTGGGTATTAAGGAGGGCACATATTGCATGGAGCAATGGGTATGGTGCATAAACAATGACTCTTGGAACACTGAAAAAAAAAATCTCCCCAGAAACAAAAAACTCAGAACCAGGTAGTTTCACTGGTTGATTCTACCAAACATTTAAAGAATTATGTCAGTTTTTCTCACAGTCTTCCAAAGGAAAAAAAAAATGAAGAGAGGGGAACACTCTCAAACTCATTTTATGAGGCTAACATTCCTCTGATATCAAAGCTACTACAGAGGGGAAAAAAAACAAACAAACCTACAGGTCAGTATCTCTGATGAACGTACATGCAGAAATTCTCAATAAAATACAAGCAAACCAAATTTAGCAATTCATAAAAGGATCATTCATGATAAGTGAAATTTATCCCTGGGATGCAAGGATGATTTATAACCTTTTATAAAAGATAAAGAAATATATATGGTCATCTCAATAGATGGAGAAAGAACACTTAAAGTACAACGATTACAGACTTTCATCTAATTGGGTATACAAGAAATGTACCTCATGTATTAAAGGCCATACATGTCAAGCCCATAGATAACATCATAGCCAATGGTGAAAGATTGAAGGTTTTTCCTCTATGATCAGGAAGAAGATAAGTGTGTCCACTCTCACTACTCCTATTCAATATAGACCTGGAAGGTCTAGCCAGAGCAGTTAGGCAAGAAAAAGAAATAAATGACATCCAAATGGGAATACATGCAATTCAATAGCAAACAGTCTGATTAAAAAATAAACAGAGGACCTGAATAAACATTCTTCCAAAGAAGACCTATAGATGGCCAAGAGTTTTGTGAAAAGATGCTCAACATCTCTTATCGTTGGGGGAATTCAAATCAAAACCACAATGAGATATCACATTATGCCTGTTAGAATGGCTATCATCAAAAAAGATAAAATAAATCTTTGGAAGGATGTGAAAAGGAAATCCTTGTGCACCATTGGTGGGCATGTAAATTATTGAAACCACTATGGAAAAACAGTCATGTTTCATAAAAAAATAAAAAATGAAACTATGACCCAACAATCTCACTTCTGGGTATATAGTGAAATAAATGAAATCACTATCTTGAAGAGGTTTCTGCACTCCCGTCTTCATTGCAGCACTACTTACAATAGCTAAGGCATGGAAATGACCTAAGTGTCCATCAACAGATGAACTCATAAAGAAAATGTGAAAAATTATATATATCTGTATATATATATATATATATATATGAATATCATTCAGCCATTGAATAGAGGGAAATCTAGTCATTTGTGACAACATGGAGGGATCTTGAAGGCATTAATCTAAATGTAATAAGTCAATCAAAGAAAAATACTGTATGATCATATATGTGGAATCTAAAAAAGCTGAATTCATAGAAAAAAAGAGTAGAATAGAGATTTCCAGGGGTTGGAGAAAATGGAGACATGTTGGTCAAAGTGCACAGACTTGTAGTTAAAAGATGAGTAAGTTCTAGGACTCTAATAAACATCATGGTGACTATAGTTAATAATACTATATTATTCACTTTAAAGTCCCTAAATGAAGTTAAATTTTATTACTACACAAAAAGGTAATTCTATGAAGGGTTGGATATAGTAACTAGCCTTATTATCATTTCACAATATATGTGTGCATCAAATAATCACATTGTATACCTTGAACTTACATAATGTTATATGTCAATTACATATCAGCAAAGATGGAAAATATTTAAAAATTTTGCCACAAAAATCATCATTTATGGATGCAAAAGTAGCGAATATAAAAGACATGAATGGAAATATTAACCAAATTTAAGAGTGATTTCTCAAGAGGCCAAGGGAGAGATGAATGGGATATATGTAAAGTTACAGGGAGCTGTTCAACCATATATATAATGTTTCATTTCTCACGCTTGGTACATTAGTGTATATTATAATGCTTGTTAGGCCTTTTGGATTTCTGATACACTTTATAAAATATGCATTCAGTTCTGTTTTACCTTCTAAATTTCTCATTGATTAGACTTGTACTGTTTAGCTTGATTTTTCTTTGATTTCTCATTTATATTAGCCCATCTCATATCTGTATAGTTCATAACATAAAAATTGGCTCATAATAGCTTTAATCTTCATTTTAAAACCTTTTTAAAAATTAGCTGCCCATCAACATTGTACCGGCCATCCACTCTGTGTGCGGTACCATACACACTATTAGAAAGGCAATAATAAAAAGGAATAGCAATAGCAACCCTGCTCTTGGGGATCTAGCAGTTCATTGAAGAAGATCAGCATGTGAATAATTATAGCATAAAAAGCAGTGTTATATAAAAGGAACTAATGAAGTGGCTCATGAAGTTTGAGTACCAGTATTTATCATTCTAGATACAGGGAACAATATATATAAAGATGAAGTTGTGGACAAAGTATTGTTTCAAAATTTTGAATTTTCTAAAGTCTATCCAAAGTCTGACTGTCTTAAGGAAGATAATACTGCTTTTCTCAGCTCTGACAAGCTATTGTTATAATTCTGCTTATTATTCTCATTACGTAGAATTTGCTTTCTAGACATTGTCACCTATTGCTCAGTTTATTTTAATTATGGAATTTAGGTAAATTCTTCCTAGTTTCCTACAGAAACAATAATTACCTACACTGGGAATAGTAATCTTAAGTGTTTCACAAATGAGCATATCCGAAACAATGCCCCTGTGCTGTAAATCTTATCCATCCAATTTATAGTGCTGACTTCTGGGGAATAAAAACTGTTGTTTCTATATTAGAAGATGAAGTAGTTTGTAGTCTAAGAAGGATACAAAGAGAGCAAGAGAAAAAGAGCATTTTAATCAGGTTTAGGGCTTGAATAACTGGCTTTCTTTAGTGTTGGGTTTACCAGGACAAAATGTGACAGAGCGGGATTGCTGCTCTAACAGAAGCTCAATCTGCTGGAAGAGCACAAAGAGGCTGGTGAATTTCCAGGGTTTGGGAATTGGGAAAAGCATCATGTAGGAGGTTTATTTGATCTGGGTGTAAGCAACTGGAAGGATTTGAAGTGGACAGAAAGAGAGAATATGGTAAATAAATGGAACAAGTCACACACACACAAAATGGCATAGTGACTGTTTAGAGGTTAAAAATTAGATCATAAAGAGTTCTTGGATACTTTAATCCTAATTAATTATTAATTAAAAGCTTGATGGAAGGGTGCCTGGGGGCACTCAGTCGCTTAAGCTTCAGACTCTTGATTTCTGCTCAAGTCAAGATCTCAAGGTTGTGAGATCAAGCACTGCATCAGGTTTTCAGAGCAGACCCTGCTTCTCTCTGTCTCCCTCTCCCCTGCCCCTCCCCTACTTGTGCTCTCTCTCTCTCTCAAATAAATAAATACATCCTAAAAAAAAAAAGTGCTTTGCTTGGTGGAGTGACTACTATGAGCAAATCATCGTGCTTAAGAGATTATATCCTCAAAGGATTTAGAAGTTCAAGGGATGAAATAAAGGCACATAAATATAAATCTAAAATTAAGGACAGTATGTATTTGAAATTAAGAAGTACATTCAGGCATTAGATATACAAAGAGAGCTGAATCTCACCTTAGCACCAAATAAACACAGGACTCACTTGTCAGAAACACCCTTCCAACAAGAATCCCAAGTTACCTTTACTTGCATATTCATTCTTCCTCAACCCTAGAAATATCTGCCATGTGAAGTATGTTTGGAATGCCTAATTATCATTCTTGGTACATGATTTTGGGGAAAAAAGTGTTTAGCAGAATATAACATTAGAAAGTATTCTAGCAATACCTGCATATTGAATGGAATCTTCCAACATTGGCAAAAACCCGATCTTCTGAGTGTGTCCTTCTTCCCATTTAAAGAATCTAAAATTGTACAGAATTTTTGTTCCAGATTCCAGGGTCCCCTTCTGCCTTTTCAGCCTTTCCCAGGTTTTCCAAACTTTTGGGGGACCTATAGATTCTTCTACTACCACTGACACATTCTTAGCTAGGTTGTGCTGAAATGATCTACATTCAGACTCATAATCTTAGTGGAAAAGAGAGGAAATTGAGCATTAATATAATATTAACACCTTCCTCCTTTTTGTTTCCTTTCTGATATAGTATTTGAATCCATCTACTCTGGGTAAGAAGAGTAAGTTCTGTTCTCTGCAATTTGAACAGCTGTCTCTCGAATAGGTTCCTTGCTCATTCTTCCTCCTCCTTCCTTCTTCCTTTATCCTCAACACACACACACACACACACACACCCTTACCAGACTCCAAATCATCTTGTTGAAGTTTCCCTGGCATTCTACTTCCTCACATGTGTGTTACAAATGCATTTAAAAAGAACTGGCTGCATCATTTGCAGTATGCAGTGGAAAATGAAAATATGAAACCCCTTGTTTCACCCCTTGTTTCATGCAAGAAAAGAAAAAGAAAAAGGCTTTTCCTTTCTACTGTGGTCTCTCTGGACCTGTCATGTTGGGTTTTTGGTTTGGGTTTGGGTTTTGGTTTGCTTTTTTTGTTTTGCTGTTATTTAATGTCATGCTTCCTCAGCCCCAGCTGTACTCACAAATAAATGCAGACCCTGTCCTAGGACGTGAGGTGCATGGGTGTGTACACCCAACCCAGCCAGCCCTTACTGCATATGCACCCAGGTTGTAGCCAGGGATGAAGGAAAGATGTAGTCTCTGGCCTGGAGAAGTTGAAGGCCGGGGGTGATGGGGGGTTGGGCAGAACAGATTTGTCCCAGAAGGTGACAGGAGGCAGGAGTTGCACCTGAGCTGAAGCTCTAAGCTCTCAGTAAATTCTCTATCAGCCCATCAGATTTCACTTACAAAATATGATAAAATTATGTAATATATTTAAAATTGTTGCTAATTTGAAGGCAGCAACTGCAAAGCATTAAACCCTAAGAGGAGGGAGCTCTGTGCATTTGCACTGGTCTCAGGCCCATGTGATTAGAAATGAGGCCCATCATGGTTTAGTGTTGCCATACTGTTGTTTTTTAGCTTTTTTTTTTTTTTTTTTTTTTGACAATTTCTGTGGACCCAAGAATGTAAGACAGGAAGAAAAGAACTCTATATACTTTGATGAGGTTGGGGGGTAGGGTGGGAAATACAGGCAAAGAAAGAAGGGTTCTTCCTCTAAGGAATAGAGTAGATGAAATAATGCTGCCAGAAATATAATAAACTCCTCGAGGTTTCCTTGGAACTCTTGGTATTTAATTCTTTTAATGAAATTTTATGTTGACTTTGGAAGTAACAACTACCCCTCATCAGACTCCCAAGATATCATTGAGCAATTTTATGTACTTTTCTTTCCTAAAAGAAATGTGCAACTTAAGCTTGTTAAAAATACTGTATCTAATTAGGTTGAACCATATAAAATCACGGATATTCAATCATTTCTGGCCTACAAAAACAGCAGTTTTATATGTTTCCACCTAATATTACCTGGCCAAGGTTCCTTTCCTCTTTAATAAGTATGCACAAATAGTATGTCTTACTTTTCATTTTCTTCAATACAACTTCAGCTGCTAGGTAATTTTGCGATATTATATCGATTTTTAACAAAAGTATTTCAGCATTTTCCTGCACACAATAGTATTTCTATGAAGTTTAAAGGGATGCCCTTTACTAACATTAGAAAATTGATCTGAACTGATAACCTAGAAAGTACACCAAAGGCAGAAGCCAACATGTTTGCCTTGATGGAAACCAGAAGATAAGATACTGCTGTAGTTCTTGGAAGAGTCCTTCCACTGTGATACCACTGAGAATTGCTTTTTATGTGTAGTCTTTTAAGATACAGGCAGGTCTGTGGGAGTAAATCTATTTCTTCTACTTGTCTTTACTTCTCTTATTTTAGAATTGGTTTGTTATGTGTTTGGAAGTAAACTGGGATACATTTTCTTTAATTATCCATCTTTTTTCTTAGCTTGATAACACGTAGGAGGTAAAAAGAAATACAATATAGTCATTGAATCTTTCAGTTAGAAAAATTCTAATTTTACCTGATACTTTAGGCTGGGCTCAGAGACTAACAAGGAGAAGTCCCTCCAAAATATAAGTGATGAAGAAGGGGACAGCAATAAACTATAAGACCCACACATTTTCAAATTTTCTATTTGTATGACTGAGTTTCTTCACTTGATTCAATTTCTGGCATATTTGGATTGTAAATTTCTTATTGTTCAGATATTTATGGAATAAATTGTCATTAGTTATAAAATGCTTTACTTTGTAAAAAAGCAAATACTGTTTTTGAAATCAGTAACTCAAGAGCATAATAAAAAATGATAGAAGTATATTGTCATGTTATAGCCTAATGTCACAGTCTTGACAACTAACAAAAAATGTACGTAGAAAAACTGGCAACACTAGTATTAAAATCAAACTTTCATGTAATGCTTTCTTTCTGAAAAAAATTGTAAGATCAAAGAAAACCAAGATATTTAAATTTCATTTTTTCAAAAGTGGCTTGCCACGTTTATATTCTGGAAAAAAAAAAGTTATTATGAAATTATTGAAACCCAAATCTTAACAAATAAAGTCACAATATAATTACTGTTATATGACTTAGGAGACTCACTGATGAAATTTTACTCCAAACATTAAGGAGTTTTGTCCTGGAGTGCCTCAGGCCTATATTATGGCATCACTTGTCAAACTTTCTTTTTAAGCGCAGAATTGTTATTCCTGGACGTTGACTGCAGACTCTGCCTTAGTTTGGGGGCTATTAACATCTATCAGGATCAACTGTACATATTAGAACTAAGAAAAAATTACTGGACAATTTTAATGGCTGCGAAAAAGCCATTACAGAATCACAGAGAAAAGAGAGAAAAATTGCCAAGGCACACCAAAGAACCAGAGGAGGATTTTTTTCTTCCTTCCTTCCTTCCTTCCTTCCTTCCTTCCTTCCTTCCTTCCTT
>ML103299.1:44762-74564 GCA_003697995.1 Taxidea taxus jeffersonii
CTTCCTTCCTTCCTTCCTTCCTTCCTTCCTTCCTTCCTTCCTTCCTTCCTTCCTTCCTTTCTTTTTCTTCTTCTTCTTCTTCTTCTTCTTCTTCTTCTTCTTCTTCTTCTTCTTCTTCTCCTCCTCCTCCTCCTCCTCCTCCTTCTTTTTTTTTTTACTAACTCCTACCATTCTCCCTATTTTTAGTCCCAGCTGCATTTTTTTTCCTAGTCCTTTTTTACAGAGTTAAAGCATGTTTCTCACTGCCTCTGCCTTTGTGTTCTGTTGAAAGCATGCATATATGATATAGGCACATGGCCTTGGAGCTGTGGGCCACTGGGAACACATGGCAATCAATACAGTCTGATGCAGCCAACAATGGGGACGAGACTTTGCTTTATTCAGCACAGCAAAGAGCAGGAAGGAAATCTCCTAATAGGTGGTAGTTGTCAGGCCAGGAGAGCAGTACTGCCTCCTCTTCTGCTCTGCTTCAAATTGCAGAGGTTCAAATTGAACCTTGAAATTGCAAATAGGAGAATGATGCCATTGGCCAGTGGAGTCATTTCTGAGTCTTTTCTATTCTTTTCCAGAGCAGCTCTACCCAACAAATCCCTTATAAACCTAAAGGTCTTGTTTAGAGTAGATAGGTCTAGAGAAGGTAACCATGAAAGCTTTATAAAAGTTCAGCCAAACAACTTATAAATAGGTATGGCAGAGCATTTGGGCCGACTTAATCAATTTTCCTTTAAATAAAACAAAAAACTATGTAATTCTTCTTGCTATTTGGTAAATAGTTGCCAGTTACCCCCAAGATATAAAGTATTTACTTATTTTACCTTCTTCTCCTGCCTCCTGTTGTATTTGTATTTTATAAAGCAAGAAAATGGGTGAAAACGCACATTGTCCCAAAGGTTGCTTGTGGAGAGATGGTGGAGAAAGGAGCTGTCTAGGAACCATGCAGTTGATTGCCAAACCAGAACAACCTGTTTATGAAAATAATTCTATAATCTCAGCATCTATTTAGAATGCAGGAGCCATCTTCTCGGGGAGAAGAAATGCTCAAAGAAGAAAAAAAAGAAGAAAGGAAGAAAAGAAACAGATTTTACTTTTAGCTCATCTTCAGATTTGCAAGGGACAATAAGCGAGATTCATTAGGCCATTTGTTTCTGTCATCTGCCATGATTCAAAATGAAATACTAAATGTTTCATGGACTCAGAAAAAGAGTAGAATTTGTCTTTGTGTTGGCTGTGCAAAGGCGGTGTGGCTTACAGCCCCCATACACGAGGTCTGACGGATGAAAGGGGGAAGGGTGGTGCTATCTGAATGATGATGGGCTAATATCATCACCCTCTTGTCAGCTGTAATAGGCTTTTCCTCACAGAAATAATTCATAAAACCGCTACATTATATTCTATCCCTGACAGGCCCTATCTATCCTCCAACCCAGCAGGCTCACAACTAATAAGAAAATATGTGGTTCAGGAACCCTGAAAAATTAAACAGGTAGTTTATGAACAATTTGTTTCATGGGGATGTTTATTATGTTTATTAAATATTGAGCCTTTAATGTTTTCCCAGTGCAGATGATATCATAAAAATGCTGACTTAAGCCTCGGATGTATTCTTAGAAAATGACATTTTACACCACTAGTAGTACATAGTAAATAACTAAATTATAGCAGCTTCTGTGTGTGTATAGAGACAGGATGTAGAAAATGTAATTTATAATGTATCTTTATGTACATGTGTATGTGAGATGCGTCCTTGTGTATCCTTGTGTATCACGTTCAAGCCTTCATCGTAGGCTTAGGTTTGAAAGTAAGTTAGGGAATACCATTATTTTAGTGCTTGTCTTGGGGAAGGTCAGCCGGAGGTTTGCTTTATTGCTTGCACTAAAGGAGAAACCTTGAGTTCAGTGTTTGAGGCATCAAGAGTACACATACTCTGGGCACTAATAATAAACTTAATCAGGAGTGTTACTTTGTAAGTACAATTTTTATAGAAATCTGTTATCTGGGTTTTCTCTGGAGACCAATGTCTGTGAGCATAGGAGGGTAAAATGGCTCCTAGTAATGTGATGTTCTTTATTTGAAAAGTATCAAATTAGATACAGAAACTGTTCTGCAGAGAGCCAGCAGAGAAAGTACATGAAGCATGTTCTTCCCCTGCTCATACCTTGCGCATTAGTAGCTTGGCTGTCATAATATATTTAATCAGTGTGACAGTAAATGATCTTCTGCTGTAGACAAGCAAGTGGAAGATTATCTGCATCTTACAGGGTTAATGGCCCTTTCATAATAAACAATACCCACAGTATGAAAATAAGGCAATAATTCACGTATATATTTCAGAAAGCACATGCCCAAGGTGATTTACAAAGGAAGTAGGATCAAACCTGTGGTTAAATGCTATAGCATTCCAGGCCACAGCTTTACTGATCTCAGAAGGACATCTTAATTTACTATATATTCCCACAGAGAAACACACATAGGCATTTTGTGATGAATACATCCTCATAGGGTTTCACTGAGGGCATAGGTTCATGTAATGTGAAAATTCAGATGAAATAGAAAATACCAGCATGAAGAGGTTAAATGTAGAATCTGTTCGAAGAGTGGTTATCAGTATATCAGTTTCGTGCTAGGGGAGTTCTTTAGGGGCCACTCATTGACCTTTATTTTCTACGACTTTCATAAATATCCAAAATGATGGATTAGAGAGAAACTCACCCCAAGCTTGAAGAGGACCCTGAAAGCTAGCATCCAAATTAAGGGTAACTTTTGCAATTTGGGAGATGTGGTCAGAGGTAAGTAGAAGAGGATTCGGAAAGGGGAGGTCCTCTTGGTAAGAAAGCTAAACTTGCACAGTTGAGATGGGAGATGTCAGAATCTCTGCCAGCATGGCAAAAAACTTTCTTTGTGGATAATAAGCCAGTTGATGGCAAAACAGGACGAGGATCTAAAAATCAGGCAAAATACTGCAATTATTAAAATAGTCTGGCTCATTAAAAAAAAAATAAAAATTAAAAATAAAATAGTCTGGCTGAGGGAATAGAAAACAATTGCATTCTGTCCTGCTCAGTTTCTGAGTTGTTTGCAGTCTAGCTTCTGCAAATGAAGAGTGGTGTGGAGAACCTGGATGGAAAGGTTAAGAGGCTGAGGGATGTTAGCTTGCATAACAGAATGGTGAGGCTGAATAACAATCTTATCTCTAATGGTTTCTTCTGTAGAGATGGGGAACAAACTGTTTTTTCCTTCTTCCCCAGTAAACTGGTCCAGCAGGAAGAACTGAGATTAAATGCGTTTTGTTTTTGTTTTTTTAAATAATGGGTTTGTTAGGTAGAAAAAGAGGTATACTCTGTTGCTGAGATTGGGAAAAACAGATGTGATCTCTGTTTGTTAGGAATAGGCTAGAAGCAGCCTGTCCTTAAGAGGAGGCTGGGGTTTAGCCCTCATGTGGCTCCTTCTTGCTTTAAGAATCTGTGCATGAGCCTGATGGACAGTATTAAGGAGGGCACATATTGCATGGAGCACTGGGTATGGTGTATTAACAATGAATTTTGGAACACACACACAAAAAATTTAATTTAATTAAAAAAAAAGAATCTGCAAATGTATGCATGACTGAGTCTCTATCCCTGTACACAGTTTCTGACATTTCCATTGAGAGTGTATATTAACAATTTTGGGGCCAATCTGGAGCTTCTTTTGAAGTTTAATTCTAAACAATGGAAACTCTAACTCTCTTTTCCCAAATACCTTTTCCAAACGCTGGGTGCTGTACTAATAAAGTTGAGATTTATGCATTTACATTCAACCCCTTTGGAATATTATGTCCTGGTGTAGATTTCCTGAGGCGAGGTTGCTACTGCTGGCGCTGATATCCACTGAAAGTTAGTGGTCAGTTTTTGCCGGGATGCGGGCCGTGGGAGGGGTAACCCTTCCTGTGTTGCCTGTAGCTGCTTATGCAATCTCAATTTATTTATGATGCCAAGAACCCTGAATACTTCTCTGCATGTGAGACAGACAAAATGGACGGTGGTTTGTGGAGAGGAAAAATTTACTCTGAGTCATTAAAGAACCATGAACATCCTAAACAGCATAAGGCTCTGTTTGGTCTCTGGGGCTCATGTTGTGCTACCAATTTCAGACATCCCCCTTTTAGAGAAAGGCAGTTGGTGGCAATTAATTACCCCTGGATAGCACATACAGCTGCAGCCTATGTATGGAAACAGAAGAGAAATTAGATTTAATTGGCCTTAGCACAATCAGGAATGTGGCATTTATTTAATTATGACTTGTTGGGAATGGAGCCTTGATTAGTGTTTTATTGCAGTTTTAATATTAATAATATAATTAATAACATACCGCATATAAAAATGAAATAAGCTTCTTAGATGTTACATTAAGGTACTTTGGGTTATTTTTAGAAATGCATGAAGTGTGTTCTTTTGGCAATCAAAAAATTCTCAATTATATCAAAAATGAAGGGTTTCTTACCCTTGAGTGTCAGTCACATTGATTATTTCAAAGTTTTCCTTTATCAAGCCAGGTCCTGACGCATCCTCAGCAGAGCTTATTTTAGTGGGTGAAATGTTTCATTGAAACCCAATTTATTTTCTATTTTGGTCTACTTTTTGGCTTTGAAGTTAAAATGTCTGTCATTAAGTGCCCTTGCATCTCTTAGTTGGTAATAACTGGGATTTCTTAAAAGGAAAAAGGAAAAATATGGTGTTTGAACAAAAGTACAGAAAATAAAACATTCTAACTATATGGAGATTTTAAAATTGTCATAATTTTCAAATGCTGCTTTAGCTTTTACGGAAATATTTGCCTAGGAAAATATCTTCTGTCCTGTTAATAAAATAACTGCACTTAGACTCTGACTATTTACATAGTATTTTTCCCAGTTGATGTATCTTAAATAAAAACCTGAAAAGTAAGCCTCTAGAGTTCTTTGCCCTATGGTTTTGTAGGATGAACATTTGCTCCTAATTCAAGGAAATATACTGCATTGTAATCTGCACTTAAACAGTCTCCCTGATGGGAATGTCCCCCCAAATGCCACACAGACTAAACAAAATGAGTGCTTCTGACTGCCATGCTGTATTAAAAAAATCTGTCTTATATTCCACACATACCAGGCAATCTTTCTGCACAGTTTCACACAAAAACAGCAGGATTAGAAGCGCTTTGCAGTTGCATCAAACATTGGTGAATGAAGGAAAAGCAACACCCCGTGGTCCTGCAGATGTTTATAAAGCTGCAGTGGCTGTGTGTCCAGGGAGTGAAGAGGCATCGTCTCCCCACACTCGCGATGGTCACAGAGACCCACTTGCACTGTAGAGAACACTGTTGATTCTTCATGCCTCCATCTCTACCAATCAGAGGCTGAAACTTTATGCCCCAGAGTTAAGTGGAGAGAAAGGATATCTAGCTCAGAGGGTAAGCAAAGAAGCTAGAAAGACCAACCATCAGTTCACAGTGTCAGGGCTTGGAGCAACGGTTACTTTACAGAAGACAGGTTCTCTGCTTTCCTTGAATTGTTTTTCCTTATTATGAAAAAAATATTAATGAAAAATGCAGAGGATAATAGACACTTTTTCATTTCATCAAACATTTAGAGAATACCTGCTAGGTGTATATATCCCTATTCAATATACATATGATATCAAAATGAAAGATGGGTTTACCCTTAAAAAATCATGAAAGAACCAGAGAATCAAAGTAATTGTGTGATTGATCTGTGTGGGGCCCCCTCTCCAGAGGCAGCATTCAGAAAATCCAATCCAGACTTTGGAGTCAGGAGACCTCACTGCCATCCTTGTTATCCTGACAGGAATTAACTTTGGGATTCAAGGAAGCTCATCACTTCCTTGTCTCCAACTCAGTTTCCCTATTTGCAAAATAAAGAAGTGAAAATCCTTAGATGGTCTGTGAGCCCTCTTCATATCCAATATTTTATCACTTTTATCTATAGGAAAGAGAGGAAGTGATGGGGCTTTAACAAAGAAAAGGAAAAATCCTAAAATCCAGAAATGCTATTTTGTAAGGACAAGTCAATCATCTAGTCAAAGTAGCAGAACAGGAGCTCTTTGCCAAAAAATATGCCCAAGAAAATTGACTCAAAGACCTAACAGGAAGGCAGGAAGTTGGGGGAAACAATTATTTCCTTTTTTTCTTCTGGAACAGGGAGATACTTCATATGAGGGAAATCTAGCCACTATTTCATGTGCTGTGGTCCTCTTAGAATGAGCTCCACCTCGCTTTGGGGCGTCGTACATACTGCCCTGTGGCCTAAGCCCTTTACAGGGGCTCCGTTAATGCTGAGCAAACACCTCAGCCTCCTTGAATTGACCTTTGCAAGTTACACAGGACAATGGGACCTGAAGAGTGGGTGAAAGCATAATCTGAAATTATAGCCACCTTTGTTATTTGACACCATGCATCAGAAATAAGTTAAATATTAACATGTACCTGTACATTTATATGTGTCTATAGACATAACCTCCACCTTCCTGTGAAGTTCACTGTTTTTGTTTGATTATTTGTGGGCCTGTTTTCAAGATCTGCCAGTTGGAAGTAGCTGCGTTTTGTGAAGTTAAATGAACTTGGGCAGGGAAACAGTCCATGATAGGAGAAATTTTATATAAACACAAGAGGAACTGAATTACTCGTTGTTACTTTAAACCGATGACAAGTATCATTATCCAAAGTGGTGTTGGGTTTGGTACAGGAGCTGTGTGTGCTCCTCATGTACTTTTTTTACTTTTCTGTAGGGAAAAAAACAAAACACAAACCCTCAGACACAATGTCTAATAGCAGCATGTACCTGTCCATCAACAAAGAATTCCACAATATGAAGTCACAGCTGTAAAAGCTATTGGAGACTGGCAGCAAACAACCCGGGCTTGACAGAACACCCAAACCTTTGGTACCCAAGAAGCCAGTTGTAAAGCAACAATTTTGGACTCAGATTTTATTTCCTATTCCTCAAACCTCATCTTCCCATCACTCTTGTACACAATGTATAACTACAGCAAAGACTTCCAATGCGAATAAGGCATCTGGGATTCTTACAGCAGTTATACTCAAAACAAAAATATTACACATGAATGCACAAGCACACACACACTCATGATCAAGAAAATAAAGCCAGGTGAACACAAGTAGGTATCTGTTGGGTACAATTAAAAAGGTAATGCATTCAGAATATCATTGTTAATGTACAGCTTGACATGTCCCTTTTAATGTAACTCATTACCTTTACAGACAAGTTTTCCAAGGTGTCAAGAATAGAATGACTCGCTAGAGCTGATATTTCACTCACGGGGAAAGAAGGGCATATATGATCACGATGCTTCTATCTAAAAATATTTCTCTTATATGGAAAAACATAAAGATATATTTTAAGCTAAAAATTATATATGTTAGGGGAGCTCTAAGTGCCTTGGTAAGGTACTGCTTTTTGTTGGAGTTTGTTAAAATCTCTTGGAGATAAATCTGGTCTCTTTGACGTGTTGGGAAACTGGGGAGTAGGGCAAGGAGTAGGAGGTTGAGAAAAGGAAGGAAATCCATATTTTTGGTTCAGGAAGAACTTGTATTCTTTAAAGGTAGTTTCTAGGTGTGATTTTTCAGACAGATTTTATAGATTTGTATTTGGGGGGGGAGGTGGACTGGAGAAATGAGTGACTTCTGTACACCCTTGCATATAGTATAAAAATGTAACATGTATCCTCCAGCCAGTAACCTCTTTATAAATAATATGTGCTTCATTTTAAGACTGATTTCCAGTGTTCTACTGCAGGACTGAATTCAGAGCCTCTTCTTATATATTTGGTTTGTTTATTGGTTAATAACTTTGATTTAAGTTTTGAAATCTAAAGGTAAACCAGAGACTTGATTGAACTTGGGGAAGCGTCACTACTTCTGTGATGGAAAAGAAGGTGTGTTGTAAGTGATACAGCTATGACAGGGGATCACATTATCTCCTCGCCACCCCCTCCCTTGTCAGCCACAGGTGTTTATCTTATGGAGAGGTTTTTGCTGCCTGAGAATCCACTCCCTCAGTCCTATGATTTCCTCTCCCTTTGGTGAGCTATTTTAGCTTGTCTCCAGTGGGCCAACAAAACAGCATCACATCTCTGACACCAGAAAGGGAAATAAAATCACCTTAAAAAAATGTTTTGGTGTCAATGTTTTATAATTTCAAAAGATGGAAAAAAGTTGTCTGCTCATCACACACTGCAAATACCTGGTAAACAACAGGGCACACAGACTCTAAGGAAGAACCAAATCAAACTTTTGCCTCAGGGAGGAATGAGCAAGAGAGGATTTTATTATTTCCATGTGTTATTTTGAATATATTATTCTGAACAGCACTTAGCACCTTCATAGTGCTAAATTAATTTAAAATGATAATGTTTTCCCTTCCTTTCTAAGTGCTCCCTTCTGTGGGTGTTGTAGGATACAGGTGGTAGGCAGAAAACTTGGAGGTTTTGATCTCACATATGAAATATTTCAAGTTTTTAAGTTTTTACATACCCAGTTTGTTGCTGGGTAACACACCATGGAGGTAGAATATGATTATATTTCCAGAATGGGTATTTTCATCAGTTTATAAAATTATGTATTTATAAAGCTGTTAACTTTTTAAAGATTAATTTTTTTATATGAGAGAGAGAAGGAAGGAGGAGGGGCAGAGGGAGAAGGAGAGAGAGAATCTTTTTTTTTTTAAGATTTTATTTATTTATTTGACAGAGAGAGAGATCACAAGTAGAGAGAGACTCAGGCAGAAAGAGAGAGAAGGAAGCAGGCTCCCTGCTGAGCAGAGAGCCCCATGTGGGCTCCCAGAACCCTGAGATCATGATCCCAGGACCCTGAGATCATGACCTGAGCCGAAGGCAGAGGCTTAACCCACTGAGCCACCCAGGCGCTCTAGAGAGAGAATCTTAAGCAGGCTCCATGCTCAGCATGGAGGCTGACATGGGGCTCAGTCTCACCACCCTGAGATCATGACCTGAGCTGAAACCCAAGAGTTAGAACCGTCACACAGGTGCCCCAAGGTGTGTTAACTTTTTAAAAGCATTTCACATTTGCCTTTTAACCCTCCAACTTGCCCAAGTGCTAGTTGGATGAGGTGGTATATTGAATAATTTACAGAAAAGAAAGGTTAAATGACTTACTCCAATTTGGAGGTGATGTTATCACCACAAGGCAAATGTCTCTTCTACCTCACAGTGGAACCAGAGTAGACAAAGATTGTACTTGAAATAGAAAGCAGGAATCCTGCTGGAATCTGTTTCAGAAATCTTTAGGTTCTAGGAAACCAGGACCCTTGGTTCTAGTTGGGCTATAGAGGTTTTCCAGGGAGATACACAAAGGGAACTGGCTCCTGTGGAGTCAGCTTATGATCCCCTCTCTATTCTTTGCTCTTAGGTGCCATTGCCCCTGTAGTGGTTGTTTCAGATAAGGATGCTGTGCTTCATAAAAAGGAGACATGACTCCTTTGAGCTAGGCCCAAATGAAATAGTGCCCTCATTTTCCTTTTCTTTGCAGTTGGGGCCTCTTTCCTTTTATTGCTCTATGCATGCATCTCTTTCTTCTTGTCAAAATTGAACTTCAGGATGTAAATTGGTAGCATTCTGAACATATATATATATATGTACATACATATACATATGTATGTACATATATATATATATATGTTTTCATTCTCTGATATTCTGAGAATTCAGGTTATGTTTCACACACACTCTTACACAAACTTTAAGTTAGGTCGATTTATGTTGTCCTCTCCAACAGTGTAAACACAGGAACAGACCCTCATTTGCAAATTTGGGCATGGGATTGTAAATCAAAAGGTAGACTTGAATAATAAAGAGATGTTTAAAAGAGAATGTGGGTGCCTGGGTGGCTCAGTCAGTTAAGCACCTGACTCTTGTTTTCTGCTCAGGTCATGATCTCAGGGTCATGTGATCAAACCCCACATCAGGGCTCCCCACTAAGGCGTGGAGCATGTTTGGGTTTCTCTCTCTCTTCCCCTGCCCCACTTGCATGTGTGCTCTCTGTCTCCTTCTCTAAGGAGACAGAATGCATACATACATATATACATACATACATAGTCTTTAAAAGAGAATAAAAATTTTAGGAGTGAATTGAAAGAAAAATACTAGTCACGGACACTGTATGTAAGGTATGGATATGGAGAGAGAGGGTGAAAGAAGGGAGGAAGAGAGAGAGAGGAGAGGTACAGAGAGCCAGAGAAGGAGAAAAGAAAGACAAAGAGGAAAGCAGAAGGGAGAAAGGAAAAGGAGCAGATGGAAGGAAAGAAAGAAGCCAGAGAAATGGGAAGGGAAGGAGAAAGAAAGAAAAAAAAAGGAAAGAAGGAAAAGAAATAAGCAATTTGACAAAGAATGGGGTAGAAAGAAGAAAATATAGGTTTGTTTTGAGAAAACAGTAAAAACAGGAAGTTTCAGATGGGACCTTGTTTTTAGAGACTTTGAAATTAAGTTTAACATATGGATATGGGTAATAGTATTAAAATGATAAAATAGTAAGGATGTTTGTTTTTTTAAAGATTTTATTTATTTATTTGACAGACAGAGAGATCACAGGGAGGCAGAGAGAGAAAGGGGAAGCAGGTTCCCTGCTGAGCAGAGAGCCTGATTCGGGGCTTGATCCCAGGACCCTGAGATCATGACCTGAGATGAAGGCAGAGGCTTAACCCTGAGCCACCTAGGTGCCCCTGGATTTTTCTTAAGTCTGGTGAAGATGTGGTTATAGAAGACTATGGACAGACATCTCAGTCACCGTTTAAAATAAAAATAAATAATTTTAAACTAATTACATCCTGAGCTTTGGCTTCATGTCTTAATTGTTCAAAAGGGAAATCTTGATCAAGAGCTTTTTGAAAGTTTAGCCCCAGGTGCTTTGATTACTCTCGTAATCAACCTTAAAGATAAGTTTCCTATGAATTATTAACTCATACCTTTAAAGATATGATTCTTTGGATTTGATAATTTTTTTAATTTGGGTGGCAAACCATTATTAATGAGTCATGAAATCAATTTAGATGGTAATAATCACTATTTTTAAAAAATAAAACAGAATAAGTAGGAATTTAACTTGGCTTAGAATTGAAATGTAAAACTGAGTGCAGCATGTATAGGAAGGATAAATATTGGTTTCTGAAGCTTTTGTTTTGGTTTTGTGTGTGGTATGTGTCTGTATCAAAAATATATGTATGTATTCACCCAAAAAATAAAATGCTTTCCTTATTACAGGTAATGATCAAACTGTTTGAAACTGATCAACTGATAAGTTGAAACTGATCGAACTGATCTGGGTGGTACTGAAAAAAAGCTCACCAGGATATGTATATGACATGTTCTTTGGGATATTTTAACAGTGTCTTTATTTCCAATGGGAGATGGTTTATTTCAAAATGTGTCCATTTGTTTTTTAGGTCATCCTTTTTCCAGAGTTAATTTTTTATTCAAAGGTATTACTTCTTTAATGAATGTACATAAAAAGTGCTTTAGTTCAATTGCAAATGAATTGCAAATTAACACAACAATGAGATATTACTATACACCTACTAAAACGGTCAAAACCCAAATCTTTGACAACTGGTCAGGATGTGGAGCAAGACGAGCTCTCATTCATTGCTGGTAGGAATGTAAGATGGTACAACCATTCTGGAAGACAGTTTCTTACAAGACTAAACATACACTTACCATATAATGCAGCATGGTATTTATGCAAATGAATTGAAAATATGTCCACAAAAAAAGTCTGCACATGGATATTTATAGCAGCTTTATTTAAAATTATCAAAACTTGGAGGTAACCAAGATGTCCTTCAGTACGTGAGTGAGTAAATAAACTGTGGTATATCCAAACAATGAAATATTATTCAGTGCTAAAAAGAAAGGAGCTATCAAGCCATGAAAAGACATGGAGGAGACTTAAATATATATCACTGAGAGAATACGCAAGTGAAAGGAACCAATATGAAAGGCTGCATATGGTCCAATTTCTACTATATGACCTGGAAGATGTAAAACTATGGAAGCAGTAAAAAGATCCCTATTTGCCAGGGGTTAGTGAGGGAGGCAGGAATAGGCAGAGCATGGAGAATTTGGGGGGCAATGAAACATTCTGCAAAATACTATAACGGTGAATACATATTATTGTATATATTTAAAAATCCATAGAATGTACAACACCAAGAGCGAACCCTAATGTAAACTATGGACTTTGGTGACAGTAATGTGTCAGTGTAGGTCCATGGATTATATCAAATGTACCACTGTGGTAGGGTGTTGTTAGTGAGGGAGTCTGTGTACATGTGAGGGCAGGAGGTATGTAGGAACTCTGCACTTTCTGTTCAATTTTGCTGTGAACTTAGAAATACTCTAAAAATAAAGTTTATTAATTAAGAGAGGGATATGCACTAAAATATTGATCTGTATTCCCACATTGACCTCCAATAAATTATACCAATTTATTCTTCCCTTAATGTTGTATGGGAGTGTTAGTTTTCCCACACTCACACCAATTCTGTTTACTGTTAATTTTGCTATATATATTTACCATTCCAATATGTGAAAATAGTATCTCATTACTGTTTTAATTTGCATATCTTTAATTTATGGTGAAAGCTAAAGCATCCTTTCCTATGTGTATGAGCTATTTATATTTCTTTTTATAACTGCCTATTCATGTTCGTTGACAATTCTGTGGTTTTTAAAGTTTGATAATTAAGTAAAAAATCTTAGAAAAAAATTTTTAAAAGGTGCTTTAAGTTCTTCAGAAAAAATATCTTAATACAAATCTGAAACTGAAAGAGTAAGTAGGAATATATGGTGAAAAATGATTGAGCCAACACCAGAATCATTGCCATTTGGACCTGGCCTGTTCCTTACATAGCCTGGTGACTTTCAACACTTTTCTAAGCTCCCATGCCTGTGGATTACAGAGTAACACAACCTTTGTCTTCAGGAGCTTATTCTTTAAGAGTCTGGAAATCTTTCTCTTTTGTTCCTTTTTCTCCTAAGGAGGTAAAAATGGAATAGAACAAGTGGGAGGATGGAGCAAGGAAGAAATGGGTAATAAATACACTTTTTAGCAAAGGAATCAGCAGCTGGAGATGACACAGAAGAGAAGTAAACACAGAAAATGGGAACAGTTGCAGTCCTGCAGGGAAGTTGGCTTGGACTCTGTGGTGGAAAGCACTAGCCCAGTGCCAACACTGCTGTGGGATTTGTAGGATCTTCTTTAGATAATTGTAGCGGATTCAGACCAGCCTATTTGCAGCCCATATAATTGAGAGTGAGCGGCAGGGAATTGTCTTGGTTTTCAGGCACTGATCCCTTAACCAAGCTACCCACCACCACCAAAATGGTACATCTGTTGGTCTGGTTGGGGAGAAAATATGGCTTCAAATGCATCTCCACTCTGCAGTGCTGGCCCCAGACCCTCAATCCCCTGGCCAAAGCATTGTTTGGGGCCAGGAAGAAGTTCCTTTGATTTGGCCAAATTGGTAGTTAAGAAGGCAATAAAAGAAACACTCATGCTTCACGTGCCAAATAAGACAGTGTTCTATGTGGTCCAGTCTCACCTGAACAGAGTAGTTATTTTATTAGTGCTCTTCTTTGAGAGCCATTTCTGATTATGTCTATTTACATTGATCCAACATTACTGGAATGTTTGGGCTGCGATGCAGGCTATAGTAGTACAGATGGGTACAAATGCTTTGTGCCTCTGTGTTTATAACGGATATAAGCTCTGCTAGGGCTTTGAACTTGTTGACTGTCAGGATTGGCAATCACAGAAAACCTGTCTCTCCCTCCCCCACACCTGTTTAGGTACACTGATAATAGTTTTCCTGCCTCCAGATGAAATGTCCTTAGGATTCAGTCTCCTGATGCACTATTTTCACACATAAGCCTTAAATAAATAGACAATTCCAAATGGAGGTGAACCCCAAATTATGTTTTCATTGTTAGCCCTACAATAATTTCAGAATGTGTCCCCACTCTCCCACTATAGCTCCTGTCTGTAATCCCTCCATCATTGCATTTGCATGCTTTTATTATGTAGTCTACCTTCGCGAGGGCAATGTGTCAGGAAGCATCCCGTCTGTAAGTGACTAGAGTTAAAATCATCCTCAACAAATCGGCAGTGCGATCGGCTCAGAGCCATGCTAATAATGCCATCCTGTCAGCTTCCACGCTTTTGATAAACACTGCTTCCCAGCGAAGGATGTGGGGAAGTTATGTAATCATTTGGAAATATGTCAACGTAGCCGTGGGATTGGGGCAATTAAGCCTGTTCTTCCTTACGTAAATGCAGAATGGGGTCAGAAAAGTGGGTACTTATACCCAATTTAGTGACGGTGTCTGGAGCCAATTCGTTTGTTTAATATCTCCTCGTTTGTGTACACTGGAATTCCTCCAGGGAGGGGTGGTAGAAGGTGGGGAGAGGGAGAAGGAGATTGAACAGTTCGACAGGAAAAAAAAAAAAAAAAACCAAATAGGAGATAAAAAGTCTGTGTGTGTATGTGTGTTGGGGGCAAGGTTGATTTGATTTCCTTTGTGTTCACCTTCCCCAGCTTCAGCATAGTCCCAGCCCTCCTTTTGTTGTTCTCCTGGACAAACATCCTGCCGAGCTGCTGGGCTTCCTCTGCAGGTAGTGAACACTTCTGCAAGAGGGGGTGTCCTCACTGGTGCATCCAGCAACCAACAGATGTGCTCCTTGGCTAGAGTTCTGACATTTGTCCGTGATGGGCAGCAGCAAGGTTTCTCTCTTTTAGTGCCAAATCGCAGACAGAGCAGGAGGCTCCTAGAGTGGCTACCCAACTTGGTATAGGTTTCATAATAATACCTCTCTCCTTCCTAATCCCCAGCTGTCTCAAAGTTCTATTTCATGTGTTTACTTTGGTTTAAGTACTCAAAGTATCCCTTTTTCTGACCGTTCTGCACACACACATCCCACGTACATCATTTGTTTGAAAGCAAGGTGAGTCAAGTTAGCAGTTCCAATTCTTATCAGGTCAGTGACTCAAAGCCAGACACAACTCAGCAGATTGGCAACTCATAAGAAATGACAGCACACTCGGGTTGATGCTTTGCCTTGCCAATGACCA
Organism: Taxidea taxus jeffersonii; assembly: GCA_003697995.1. NCBI lineage: Eukaryota > Metazoa > Chordata > Mammalia > Carnivora > Mustelidae > Taxidea > Taxidea taxus. The sequence continues at coordinate 59,893 of ML103299.1, forward strand.
CAGAGAGATTGGAATCCAACCTTGACAGACTCATTGTTGGAGTTCTGTTCTGTGTGGCAAATGCATTCCTGTGTTTGTGGTATAGGAAGTCTATTATAGCTACTTGTGGCAGAGCCTTGGCCTGTGGTTTAAGGACTTTGCCTGGCTAGCACCATGTTTCTCCTGCTTTCTTTACCCAGTGCAGCTGCTTCTGTGGTGAGTAATTGGAGAGGAGGTGGATTTCTAGGAATGCACTTGGTGTTTAGTCCATCCTAGTGGTTGTGGTCACTTGTTTCTGATGCCAAGTGTCCGCCCTTAAAGCAAGCTGTTAGGGGAGCTGGCTTGAGAGGCTATGAGTCCACATCTTCTCTGGAAATCCCTGTAGGCTGGAGATGGGGGGGGGTGATGTGGAGGGGGTGAGGTGAGGTGAAAGAAGCGTATGAGAGGGACCAAACGGGGAAGTTTGGAGAGGGGAGGGTAAAGAGCACTACTGTTCAGATGTTTCCCTTCCTTCCTCCCCTATCTTCTTTTGGCCTCTGCATACTCTTTTTTTCCTTCAAACTCTTGTTTCTGACCTCATCTGGAATTGGCTCTTGACCTGCCTGTCTATTGTTAACAGCCATACTAATGTCTGCCAGGTGTTTCCCACTCTAAGACTGAGAATAACATGATGGGTAAAGGGAAACAGTGAGGGGTCAAAATGTGAGACTTCGAGTCAAAAGTGGGGTTTGATGAAACCACAATCTTTAGACAAAGAGGATAGTAGTGGGATGCCTCTATTTATAACAATGTCCATGGTCCTTCAGCACACTGTGGGTGAGACATTTGCTGAAACCAATAATGATGATGTCAAGAAAGATTGCTTTCCCTCCAGATACCCTCTCTTGCTGAGGTTAGAAAAAAACTGTACTCAAAATGCGAACAACTACGTAAAAATCACCAGCCACAATGCCCTGCATGCAGTAGAGAAATAAACTAAGAGCCATTCTTTGCAAGCTCTGTAAATGTAATTGTAGAGCTTAATGTGTAAACAAGACACTTTCTTCATTGGGAGGGCAGTAATCTTCATCAAAGAGTGACAAAGGCAAAAGGAAAATTTGAAAGAATTTGTTTTAAGAAGCAAGTGAGTCCCAATTTAGTAGTTTCTTGGAATCATGAAAAAAGAGAATACTAAGCCATGGGTGACAAATTCCAAAGCAGAGAGCAACAGAATAAATTTGTTTGATGATATTAACAAAGTAGGAACTCCAACTAATTTGAGAATATTGATGGTACCTTGATAAGCTGTTAAACTTTAGGATAATTATACTTTCTGATATGAAAGATATTATAGTAGATGTGATATGTTAATGTATATTCATATACTCTAATATGCACATTTAGATGCATTATGGACAAATAAACAGAAACAAAGCTTACCCTTCATGAATCTCCAAAGTAGTAGGTTCAGGAGAGCTATTACTCGTGCACAGAGAATGCTCAGCAATAAAAGAAGAAACTATCTAAGACTCCACCACTTTGAGATTGAGTGATGATAATAAGAAATAGGCCTATTATTTCAAAAGGAGTCCACCAATTTTTAAAAAGAAATCAATCTGGGGGCACCTGGGTGGCTCAGTCGTTAAGTGTCTGCCTTCAGCTCAGGTCATGATCCCAGGGTCCTGGGATCAAGTCCCACATCGGGCTCCCTGCTCAGCGGGAAGCCTGCTTCTCCCTCTTCTTCTCCGACTCCCCCTGCTTGTACTCCTTCTCTCCCTGTCTCTGTCAAATAAATAAATAAAATCTTTAAAAAAAAAAAAAGAAATCAATCTGTACAGATTACTTAAGGAACTGCTTACCTAGTGTTGTTGAAATTGCTAGAAACATCTGGCTGCCACACACCCGTTCCCTTTACCTATTTCATCTGCTAGAGAGAACACTGGGTCCCTCTCATCCCTCACACCAACCCCTCTCATGTTTCCTACCTATAAGATGTTCTCAGTGTTTCACAACTGACTTCTGCATTAGTCCTAGTTAAAATGGGCCATCCTAGTTAAAAATGGTTCAGATTAACATAAAGATTTTAAAAGGCAATCAATCCCTTTTTGTCCCAAATGAAAACAACATTACTGTGAGAGTCCTTTTGTTTTCTTTCTGCTTTTCTGTGGAAGTATAAAACTGAGTTAGTTCTTGAATATTAATCTTCATCATTATAGTCTATTCAAATTGAAGAGTATATGGAGAAAATAGAACAAAACCTCTGCCAGAAACTATGTTCTTTATTTTTCTTGTATTCTGCTATTTGGTGGAAAGAATTAGTAAATACCAGATATTAAAAAGGAAAGACGATATTCTGGAGTCTAAATCAGTTCACCTCAATCTCCTGTGCCTGCGTCCATCTATAGCTTTGCTTCTGTACACTGAGAATTCATGTTCAAAATATTGACTTCAAAACTCTACAGGATCTTAAAATAAGTAACCAAAAATTCTATTATAGAGGAAGCTCCCTCCTCTAATTCCACATAATCATGTCTAGACTGATTCTCTTCACATCTTTTGCACAACTCACGGACTGATGTCCTCCACTTCTGAACTCTTGTGGCAAGCATGTTGACACAGTTCTTCTCCCACTGGTTGAGTTGTATGTTTGCCAAGAGCCAGTTGTGTTTGCTCCCAAACCTGATTATGTCAATTGTGCTTGTTCTTGTAATTACATAATTTAATTAAATATTATGTAAACTGATGAACTAAGAGAAGAGAGCTGTTGTTTCTAAGTTGAATGCTTTGAAGACTCAACAAAACCAGTCACTAAAAAATTACTATCAAAATATTGAGGGCAAAACAAGTGTAAAGGGTTGAGAAGAAAACAGGTTTTCAACCTGGATTCTTACCTAAGATTAATGCACAATTGTCATTAAATTCAATTCCAGCTGGCCATGAAGACTGCATTATTTTGTGTGTGTGTGTGTGTGTGTGTGTGGCTCTAGATGAACTGACATTTCCTTTTAGCTGTAGAGCCCTGACTGTGCTTTTGTAAGATAAAAAGACCTCTTGCATTTGGTGTGCGGTCCTTGAGGGAGTAGAGAATATTTGTATATTATTCATTCATTTATTTATTCAACAAATAAATATTGACCATATGGTATGTTCTATGCTCTATCCTAGGCATGGAATTCAAGGTTACTGCCCTTTAGAGGTTTATATCTAGTAGGGTGAAAAAGATACTTAAACAGATGGTGGCAATATCACTGGGGTTTTGAGGACAAGTAAGATTTGGTCAAATGAGAGCCCTATAATGAAGTCAGAAATATGAAATAACATGCAGTTTCAGGGGACCACTTGCAGCAGCAAAACATGAGGATAAGAAGGTCGGCAGGGGCCATGTGTCTTTGTGTTGAACTCTGAAGTTATAACTTTATTTTGAAACAAGAGATCAAATTTGTGCTTTAAAATAATTACTCTGGTTATCAATTTAAGTTTAGATTAAAGACAACAAAGATCCGTTAGGAGGTTATTGTCATGTTCAGAAGTGATTGGTATCTGAACATCTAAATGAAGGCACTCTTAGTAATGATGTATGTGGTAAGAGGGAAAGGGAGAGTAGGGGTGAGACGGGGTGGAGAATGAGAGATTAGTCCCATTTCTGAAGTTTTATTCCATCAGGATGTGACTCGGACTGATTATAGTCTTACCAACACATATGTAACACAATATTCTTTTTTTGTTAAAAATACTCAATTGAAATTTAATTTTTGAGAGCACTGTACTTGGATTTTAGAATATTATGATAAGGAAAAATTAATAACATTCCAATAATATTTTAATGAATAAGTTATAAAAATTATATGTAAATAATAGCAATAATGCATCCAATTTAGGAGAATGAATAGAACCTTAAAATCTGGTTCTCAGTGATTTCCCCATTAGTTAGTGTAACACATGTAGCTGTTTTTAATGAATAATTCCAAACTTTGTTTTTCTTGTTAATACACAAGAGTATCCAGAAGTGCATTTTAGAAGTTGGTTTAATTGTGGTTTGGGCACCATATTTCCACATTATTCTAAATATGATATTGCCTAAATCTAGAATGGATTCCTGTCCAATGAACCCCCAAATTGAATTTGTTATAAAACATCAAAAGCTGGGTTTGAAAAGGAGTATGTAAAAGCCAGTTTAAACTTGGGGCTCTCAACCACCACTGTGGATAAGTGTAAATAGAATAAACCCCAGATTAAAATAAAAACATATCATTCCACTAACTTGGAAACTGACTTTTCTCATAAATATCTGTATATACTCAATCAGTAAAACTGCTTAACATCCTTTCCTGCAATAGAGAAAACTCTGTTAGGCTGAAAACTCCATCATCAAAAGGTATTTTAAAACCAGGGGACAGAATACATCACTGTATGTTGAGTGACTTCTGGGTCATTGTGTCAACACTAATTTTCAATGAAAACTATAAAATCATACCTCTCCTTTAAAGGTTGGTGCTCAAATTTACCTGGAAAATAATGTGATTAAAGTATGAGTCTGGATAATGCCTCCTCAGGCAACAGATATAAAAGCTCAACTCTTAATATGCAGTAAGTCTGGAACTAACATCTTTTACCCCTCTTACCTTCTTACTTTGTTAGCTAAATGTGTATTGTACAGTTGAAAGCTTTAGCACATCAACTAACAATGCACTTTTCACTATTCAAAGCTTTAAAAAAAATCTCCTTAATAATTTTGCAGTTCTAAAGATGAGATTGTCATAAATGACCAGCTGTATAAGATCAGAATTAAATCATTTGTAAGCAAAGTAGCTTAGAAACCAGGAAAAAACACCTTAGACTTCTTGTATTCTTCTCTTTATTCACAAAACTGTGCTGGAGGTAATTTTGAGGAGGCAGCACTGCATTTATTGTACAATTATGTCATGTTATTTTCCTATTGCCACAAACCTGCCATGAAGCGTGCTTCATATATGCCTGAAGAGTTTACCTTGTATGAATATTTGCATTAAATAAATGAAAATTCACCTCTTTTTACAGATATCATGCAGAGACACAAAAGTGTTCCCTGCTATTAGAAATGGGCTTGTACAGACTATAAAAATTGTAAATGAATTTTTGGTTGATTTGTTCCATTTATATAAAATAGATTGAACATGCAGCTTTATGAAAATGTGTTTATTTAACCAGAAACCACAAATATTTTTTAAAATGCACTTTCCTCTTTAACTTTTAATTCCAAGATTTCTTTTTATGAATGTTCATAGTGATTTTATTGAACTGTAAGGTAAACTAAATGTACCAGTGGGATTTTGTTGATTTTTTTTCTTCATCAAAGTGTTTAGCTGGGATAGAACATGGAAGTTTTAGAGCTATGAATGATAGGTGGTTGAAATAAATTGTCTGCAAGAGCACAGAGAGCAGATTCGGGGCGACTTCACTCTGAATATTTAACAATCTATGTCGACGTAAATTCTAATGGACATTGGAAAGCACTCATAATAATTATATATTTTTATTATGATTCAAAATTCCCACATGACTATACCTTTCTTTATTAGCAACCTCAGCCAGAGAAAGCTGGATCCTTTACATAGTAATTGCCTTCCTATTCTGAAATGCTAGGAAACCGAATCAAAATGGCGATCTCCATTGTGAACACTGTGCTTGTATTCTGTTCTCCACAAAGAGCATATGAATATACACATATACGTACCTATAATATGTTAGTGCTTCAAAATAGAAATTAAATAACAGCTGAAGAAATGCATCCAGAGAAATGAAGTTTCTATGAAGTACAAATCTATTTTGGTTATCCTGTCGGTAATTCATGCTGGATAATCATGAGCCCAGCAGTTAATGACCTCTACTCTGATACATTAAGTCCAACCAAAGATAATGGTGTCCTGGGTAAATTAACAAACCCAGTGGTAAACTTGCTTCCAGTTCAGCAGGAGACAGTGTGCAAATTAGCATTAGTTCTTAATAAGATCAGTGTCCTACAACCCACAATTCTATAGTGTTCATAATGCTGTCTCTTTTCAGGTGAAATTTTTTTTCTCCTTGCACAATACATTCTCTTGACTGAAATTGTTGTCATCCTAATCAGTCCCCCATCTTAAAACTTTCTACATTTTTCCCACTTTCATGCTGTGAAGGCTGCTGTGAGTTGTTGAGAATGGTTATTCATTTGTATGCTTCTTTAATAACATTTTCATTAGATGTTGAGATTCCCAGCAGAGTCACCCAAGAATTTGATTTTATAATTATAACCATTCTGCAAAAGTTATGGTCAGTGTATAGGCAATCTTAGTGGAATTTACTAATTGCCACTTTGTGTATCTTTTTCAAGCAGCATTTATATTTTGTTAAGTAAATGGCACACCCTGTGGACAAGTGGGCACTGAGTTATTTTGCAGGACACTGGGTCTTGTAGGTGGCTGTGTCCGTCCCAGGCTGTATTTGGAAAGGGAAGACCTGCAGTAGAGATGAGAGTTATTTTAAACATCGATTTTAAAACCACGTTTTACTACATAGTCTGGAAAATTATGTATTTTTAAATGCAATTATTGAGAAAAAACCTGTGATACATATGATGTTGCACATCTGCTATTTCAATTAAGCATATTTGGCTTTTATAGAGTGCCTGCTTAAAATGATATGTGGAGTGTTAGTGCTTCAAATAAATGACACTTGGATGCCTAAACAAATATGGTTTGTGTGTGTGTGTGTGTGTGTGTGTGTGTGTATGTATGTATGCATGCACATGTTTGTGTACATGTGTTCGCGTGTGTGTTTGTGTGTGTGTGTGTGTGTACAACCACCTATCTTCAGAGTTGAAGCACATGATGATGGAAGTCTGCATGCATATTTCAAGGGGTTTGGGTTGTTTGGGACATGAGTTCTCACTTATTATCTGTCAAAAGTTTTGTAAGTAGAAAAAAGTTAAATCCATGGATCTTGTCTGAAGAATCCTCTCACTGTAAAATGTTTACCTTTTGTGACACATACTATTATTTCATGATTATGTTAAAATACTCTTAAAGAGTTTTACATGTTAACCAGCTACTAAGAATGCCTTAATAGAGTACTAATTTTTGTTAGAGGTGTCTCGACAATTTGAATTTTATATGCATGCATTATGTTTTCTTAAAATGGGAAAATTATGCATCTGAAGGAATCTGTCTAGAATAATGGGGTTCTATAGAGGTTACTTTAATCACGTTCTCCAGCAGTTATAGCTGTTTTACATCTTATTTGCAACAAAAGGGAACTCTAATTATCTTCAAAAAGAGCATAAAATGGTGTGTCTTGCTGCTGATGTAATGTTGATTCCTGAATGCTGGTGATAGGAACTGACAACTAAATGCATGTCACACTTTTCAGAAATCAGCCGTAGTGACAGGATAACCACCTTTTGTGACCTAGGAGCCCAAAGAGGGAGTATATATTTGCCTGTTAAGTAGAAACAATTTGCAATCTTTCTCTTTTTAAAATAAAAATACACTTGTCCCTGGGTTAAAAATAATTTATTTACTAATGTTAAAACTTGCTTATGTGATTTAAATTTTAGAAGCCACCTACTACTGTAAATTATCCTAAGTGTATTTAATCTCATTTCCAATCATGAAAAAGGAGAGTAGCCTGAACCTCTGACCCTCCATTTCCTTCCTTTTTTTTTTTTTTTTCCTTTTTGGCTTACAGATATAGGTGGGTATATATTTATGCCCAGTGCTGGAGTCCTGCATATATGATTAACATGTGCTTGCAGTTTCATTTCCAACTCACACGGATCTCATTTATAAATACAAATGAGATGCATATAGCCTATTACAAAATATTAAAATTAGAATTGAAAAGAAGATTGCATGTTTTAAGTCTGGCTGCAGTCGTCATGTTATACAGTGTTTGTAAGATTGAACTGGTCGACTCTGAGCCCTAGATATGAAATTAATCAATGCAAGTCTGTAATATACTGCAAATAACCAACCTGAACCACAAGACTTGATTTAAGGTTCACATTAAGCAATGGGGAGCTGGTCTGGGAAAGAAGTCATACTCATCCATACATGGCATGTTCAAATATAGAGAACTCAACCTCAAAACTAGAGTTGAGCCTTTGTGGACAATAAAACCCATACCTTATACTCATACACATTTTATGCACAACAGTGACATGATACCAGGTCCTATCGCCTCTATCTGTCTTTTCTTCTCTCCTGCCTACATTGGAGACTCAAAAGGGGGGCCAGAGATAGAGTGCAAATGAGACATTTTCCTGTATTATCTACACAAATACACAAAATACATCTTTATTATGACTGCTTAGACTAGAGCAAATATTCAGCAAGCTCTGAATTTTGAACACATAGTACACATTTATGGCTCTACTATTTACAGAGTGGATTAATCTACTTTTAGAATTAAATTGGCATTCCTTCTTTTCCTTTGCCCAGCTAGCTTTCAAGTTTTCAGTAATACAACTGAACTATACGGAGTAATAGTGGACAGAGAGATGGAGAGAGATAAAGTAGAAAAAGAGAAAGAGGGAGGGGATCAGAGAAAGGTGGGAGATATAGATCTGCAGTCATGTTTGATAAAACTATAAATACACTCAAATAATTATTGCCTTTAAGATTATGTGTAGTTTCTACTACAAATATAGTAAATCCAAAAGGGCTATAAATAAAACTCTACATTATAGCAGATGGTGTAATTCAAATGAATACCTCCATTCATCCAACAAAAAATACTTCAACTTCTCTTTTTTTTTCCTCCCAGCTTCATTGGATAGTATTGGCATATAACACCATGTTAGTTTAAGATATGTGATGCGATGATTTGATATACGTGTATACTACAGATGGTTACCACAATGAGGTAAGTTAATAAGTCCATCACCACACATAGTTACAGTATATTTCAACCTTTCTTGAGGCAGTGAGTACCCTATGTGTTGAGGTCACAGCAGTGAACAAGACAAACTGAAGAGGTAATATTGCAGTTGAGGAGATATAGGATATAATTAATAATTGAATTACCATCATGATAAGGTAAAGGGTAAGTGTAGGGTACTCAGAGGTCAGGAAAGATATCCTTGAGGAAATCACCACAGGAATTACTGCAGGCTCTGGTAGGGAGAGAGAGGAGAGTGGAAGCTGTTTATGTTGGTAACAGTTGTAGATTGAGGGTGGCAGAGTGAGTGATGTTGTCCCTGGTATTAACTCATCCCTTTATTCCCTTGGTTGTAAGACCAATAATACTTTCCCCCTTGTTTCTGAGTTTAAGGAGAGTGTTCTGGGTGCTCTGTGATGATAGAAAACCGATTGCTCTTCTACTGTCTAAACAAACTAACGCCTTTTTGCTGTTGTTCTTAATGTAGACTTTGGAATCTGAAAAAAATAAGTCCAACAAATTCTTACTGTGCAACTCAGGGACAATTTACTTGAAGCCTCTGTGTCCTCATTTGTAAAATAGAGATAACACCTACATTACTGGGTTACTGTAAAGAGTAGATACATAAAGCATCATACCTAGTACATAGTAAGTACTCAGGAAAATAGATTCCTAGTAAGTTGGGCTTCATAAAGAAGAGTTTTCTAGAAAAGATTTGGAGAGACAATAGAAGAGAAAGAAGCAAAGACAATTCCCACAATGTCTGCTACCGAAAAATCCATGCAGGAATCATTTCTTCAGTGTTCACATCCAAGTCTGTACCATTAAATAATGCATTAAGTTCCAGCCTCTAGAGGGGAAACCTTACAAAGCCAGATGCCTTCATTCTGCCTTTGCTTTACTATATCCTCACTCTGCATGAGTTATGTCAGATTTTGTCAGATTTGCTTATGGGATATTATTACATGTTATTTGTAAAAAAAGAAAGCAAAATTTTTCTTGACCAAGTAAATTTAGGAAACTTTGGCTAAATGGAGCCAAACATTTCTCAGAACCTTTTATTAAGCTAATGTGTGTTGTTGTAAAGGCTTTAATAAGGTGCTTCTCATTTTCTATCTCTCACATGCACTCACACATTTCTCTTGTGAGAAAAAGGGTTATTAAAAGTTGAAAGAGTCTCAAGGTGGTGTGCTACTGCCATAAAGATAGAAATGCAGATCAATGAGATAGAATCAAGAGTCCAAAAATAAACCTTCACATTTATGGTCAATTAATTTTTGACAAGTTGCCCAGAACAACTCAATGGGAGAAAGAATAGTCTTTACAACAAATGGTGTTGGAACCATTAGATATCTACAAGCAAAAGAACAAATTTAGACCACTTACTTACACCATATACAACAATGAACTTGAAATAGATTACACATCTAAATGTAAAAGCTAAAACTCTGATGTCCTTAGAAAAAAATATAGGAATCAATAATGATTTGGAGTTAGACAATGGTTTCTTAATTACAATACCAAAAGCATAGCAACAAAAGAAAAAAAGTAGACAAATTGGACATTGTCAAAATTAAAAGTTCTTATGCTGCAAACAATACCATGAACAAAGTGAAAAGATAACCCACAGAATGGGAGAAAATATTTGCAAATTATATATTTGATGTGGGGTTTGCATCCAGAAAAAATAAAGAACACTTTCTATTCAATAATAAAAAATAAAAATAACCCACTTTATAAATGGGCAAGAGATCTAATATGTATTTCTCCAAAGAAGGTATATAAAGAGCTAGTAATCACATGCAAAGATACTCAACATCATTAGTCATTACAGAAATGCAAATTGAGGGGCACCTGGGTGGCTTAGTGGGTTAAAGCCTCTGCCTTCGGCTCAGGTCATGATCCCAGAGTCCTGGGATCGAGCCCCGCATTGGGCTCTCTGCTCAGCAAGGAGCCCGCTTCCCTCTCTCTCTGCCTGCCTCTGCCTGTGATCTCTGTCAAATAAAAAAAGAAAGAAAGAAAGAAATGCAAATTGAAACTGTAATGAGATGTCACATCTACTAGGATGGCTATAATTAAAAACACACACACACTAAAAAGGTTGGCAAGAATATGGAAGAATTGGGGCACCTGGGTGACTCAGTCAGTTAAGCATCTGCCTTTAGCTCAGGTCATGATCCCAGGGTCCTAGGATCCAGCGCTGAGTCAAATAGGTCTCCACGCTCAGCAGGGAGTCTCCTTCACTCTCTCCATCTTCCTTTCCTCCCACTCATGCTCTCTCTCTCTGTCCCTCTTTCAAAAACAAATAAATAAAATCTTTAAAGAAAAAAAAACAATATGGAGGAATTGGGAATCTCCTACATTGCTGGTGGGAATGTAAAATGGTAAAGCCCCTTGGGAAAACCATTTGGGATTTCCTCAATAGTTAAATATAGAGCTACTATGTAACCGCGCAATTTCACTCGTAGGTATGTACCCAAGAGAAAAAACCCGTGTGCACACAAAAATTTTGACATGAATATTCATAGCTACATCATTCATAATAGCCAAAAAGTACAAACAACTCAAATATCCATCAACTAAATGGATAGCAAAATATGTTATATCTATACAATGGAATATCATTTGGGAATAAAGGAATGAAATTCTAATACATACACTGATATGTAAGAACCTCATAAATGATATGTAAGTGAAAAGGCAGCCACAAACACCCATATTAAATAATTATATCAATATGAATTGTCCAGGATAGGCAAATCTGTATGGACAGGAAATATATTAGTGACTGTGTAGAGCTATAGAAAAATGAGGTAAGATTGAAGTGACTGCTATTAGGTATAACGTTTCTTTTAGGGATGATGAAATTGTTTTGAAATTAGATTGTGATGATGATTGCACAGCTTTGTAAATACACTGAATGACATTGAATTGCATACTTTGGATGAAAGTATTTGGTTGGAAGGTATGATATGTAAATTATGTCTCAATAAAGCTTTTTTTTTTTTTTTGAAAAAAAACTGATGGCAAAAAAAAAAAAAAAGTTGAAGGATCTGCTAGTTGAAGATGAGATACACCAGGATAAAACTCTGTCTTTCCTAATTTTCTAAAATAAGACTAATAATTAAGGCAAATCCAAATACAACCAAGATTTTTAAATCTGCTGTCCAGCCCAAATTAATTTAATGAAACAATACTGGGAATATGATATATATTCAGGTTTATGTACATAAAACTCAAGGTCACTACTACCTATTCACTGTCATCTTTATGACTAAAATATTTAATTGTTACAGTTTTGATTTTGTGTTTTTTAGATTTTTATTCTATAATTTTAGGAGAGTGTTAGAGCTTGTTGCAAGCCAAAGAAATGGTTGGTATTAGTCTGGACTATCAAACATAAATAATGTATCCAAAATTTAAGCTATATGTAAGTGTAAGAAAAAATATTTCAGGGGGAGGAGTCAAGATGGCGGAGAAGTAGGAGGCTGAGACGACATCAGCCAGCAGGAGATCAGCTAGATAGCCTATCAAACCATTCCAAACACCTACAAATCCAACAGGAGATCGAAGAGAAGAAAAACAACAATTCTAGGAACAGAAAATCGACCACTTTCTGAAAGGTAGGACCAGCGGAGAAGTGAATCCAACGCAACGGGAAGATAGACCCCAGGGGGAGGGGCCGGCTCCAGGCAAGCGGCGGAGCACAAAATCAGAACTTTTAAAAGTCGGCTCCACGGAGGGACATCGCTCCAGAGGCTAAACTGGAGTGAAGACCTCACGGGGACAACGTGGACTCAGGTCCCGCGGGGTCAGAGAAGGATCGGGGGTGTCTGAGTGTCGCAGAGCTCACAGGTATTAGAGCGGGGAAGTCGGCTGCGGAGACAGAGCCGAGATTTCCTAGTGGTCTGTGACACGGACCGGTGCTCTGTGGCACTGGCCGGTGCTCTGTGCAAGGGGTCCCCACAAGATCCGGGGAGACTCCGACCCGGGAGAGCTCAGGGATCTACGGGGTCCGGAGACTCCAGGTGGGACTCTGCCAGAGACAGAGACGCTTGGTCACAGGCTGGGTGAGCTCGGAGCGCTCCCAGAAGCCAGTGAGACGGGACTGATGACACACGATTTTCTCTGAGCGCGGTCTGCGGGCGCGCGCGGTCTGCGGGCGCGCGCGGTCTGCCGGCGTGCGCACGGTGTCTGCGGGCGCGCGCGCGCGCGCACTCTCCAGCGCAAACGTGGGCTAGGGAGACTGGAGGGATTAAACGCTTTTCTCTGAAGGCGCACTGAAGACTGGGGCCCCTAGCTCTTGGCTCCTCTGAACCGGAGATTGGGAGGCCGCCATTGTCATTCCCGTCCTCCAGAACTCTACAGAAAGCGCGTTCAGGGAACAAAAGCTCCTGAAAGCAAACTTGAGAGGATTACTTAGCCCGGCCCCTGGTAAGGGCGGTGCAACTCCGCCTGGGGCAAAGACACCTGAGAATCACTACAACAGGCCCCTCCCCCAGAAGATCAAAGAAATCCAGCCAAGACCAAGTTCACTTAACAAGGAGAACAGCAGATTCTTATCTGGACAAAATGACAAGGCGGAAAAACTCACCACAAAAAAAAGAGCAGGAGACAGGACCGAAGGCTAGGGACCTAATCAATACAGACATTGGTAATATGTCAGATCTGGAATTCAGGATGACGATTCTCAAGGTTCTAGCCGGGCTCGAAAAAGGCATGGAAGATATTAGAGAAACCCTGTCAGGAGAAATAAAAACCCTTTCTGGAGAAATAAAAGAAATAAAGTCTAATCAAGTTGAAATAAAAAAAGCTATTAATGAGGTGCAATCAAAAATGGAGGCTCTTACTGCTAGGATAAATGAGGCAGAAGACAGAATTAGTGATATAGAAGACCAAATGACAGAGAATAAAGAAGCTGACCAAAAGAGAGACAAACAACTACTGGACCACGAGGGGAGAATTCGAGAGATAAGTGATGCCATAAGACGAAACAACATTAGAATAATTGGGATTCCAGAAGAAGAAGAAGAAAGAGAAATAGGAGCAGAAGGTATACTGGAGAGGATTATTGTAGAGAATTTCCCTAATATAGCAAGGGGAACAAGCATCAAAATCCAGGAGGCGCAGAGAACACCTCTCAAAATCAGTAGGAACCGACCCACACCCCGCCATCTAATAGTAAAATTTACAAGTCTTAGAGACAAAGAGAAAATCCTGAAAGCAGCACAGGACAAGAAGTCTGTAACGTACAATGGTAAAAATATTAGATTGGCAGGAGACTTATCCACAGAGACCTGGCAGGCCAGAAAGAACTGGCATGATATATTCAGAGCACTAAATGAGAAAAACATGCAGCCAAGAATACTTTATCCAGCTAGGTTATCATTGAAAATAGAAGGAGAGATTAAAAGCTTCCAGGACAAACAAAAACTGAAAGAGTTTGTAAACACCAAACCAGCTCTACAGGAAATATTGAAAGGGGTCCTCTAAGCAAAGAGAGACCCTAAAAGTATTACCAGAAAGGAACAGAGACATTATACAGTAACAATCACCATACAGGCAATACAATGGCACTAAACTCATATCTCTCAATAGTTACCCTGAATGTAAATGGGCTAAATGCCCCAATCAAAAGACACAGGGTTTCAGAATGGATAAAAAAACAAAACCCATCCATATGCTGCCTACAAGAAACTCATCTTAGACCTGAAGACACCTCCAGATTGAAAGTGAGGGGGTGGAAAACAATTTACCATGCTAATGGACATCAGAAGAAAGCTGGGGTGGCAATCCTTATATCAGATCAATTAGATTTTAAG
>ML103300.1:0-25895 GCA_003697995.1 Taxidea taxus jeffersonii
AAGACAGTATGGTACTGGCACAAAAACAGACACATAGATCAATGGAACAGAATAGAGAGCCCAGAAATAGACCCTCAACTCTATGGTCAACTAATCTTCGACAAAGCAGGAAAGAACATCCAATGGAAAAAAGATAGCCTCTTCAACAAATGGTGTTGGGAAAATTGGACAGCCACATGCAGAAAAATGAAATTGGACCATTTCCTTACACCACACACGAAAATAGACTCAAAATGGATGAAGGACCTCAACGTGAGAAAGGAATCCATCAAAATCCTTGAGGAGAACACAGGCAGCAACCTCTTCGACCTCAGCCGCAGCAACTTCTTCCTAGGAACAACGCCAAAGGCAAGGGAAGCAAGGGAAAAAATGAACTATTGGGACTTCATCAAGATCAAAAGCTTTTGCACAGCAAAGGAAACAGTCAACAAAACCAAAAGACAACTGACAGAGTGGGAAAAGATATTTGCAAATGACATATCAGATAAAGGGCTAGTATCTAAAATCTACAAAGAGCTTAGCAAACTCAACACCCAAAGAACAAATAATCCAATCAAGAAATGGGCAGAGGACATGAACAGACATTTCTGCAAAGAAGACATCCAGATGGCCAACAGACACATGAAAAAGTGCTCCACATCACTCAGCATCAGGGAAATACAAATCAAAACCACAATGAGATACCACCTCACACCAGTCAGAATGGCTAAAATGAACAAGTCAGGAAATGACAGATGCTGGCGAGGATGTGGAGAAAGGGGAACCCTCCTACACTGTTGGTGGGAATGCAAGCTGGTGCAACCACTCTGGAAAACAGCATGGAGGTTCCTCAAAAAATTGAAAATAGAGCTACCTTATGACCCAGCAATTGCACTACTGGGTATTTATCCTAAAGATACAAACGTAGTGATCCAAAGGGGCACATGTACCCGAATGTTTATAGCAGCAATGTCCACAATAGCCAAGTTATGGAAAGAACCTAGATGTCCATCAACAGATGAATGGATAAAGAAGAAGTGGTATATATATACGATGGAATACTATGCAGCCATCAAAAGAAATGAAATCTTACCATTTGCGACGACATGGATGGAACTAGAGCGTATTATGCTTAGCGAAATAAGTCAACTGGAGAAAGACAACTACCACATGATCTCCCTGATATGAGGAAGTGGAGATGCAACGGGGGTGGGAGTTAAGGTGGTAGGAAAAGTAAAAATGAAAGTAGATGGGATCGGGAGGGAGAAAAACCAAAAGAGACTCTTAATGTCATAAAACAAACTGAGGGGGGTGGGGGGAAGAGGGGTTGGGAGAGGGTGGTGGGGTTACATTATATGTTTAAATAAAGCTTAAATAAAGTTTAAAAAAAAAAAAGAGAGAATTTTAGCTCAACACTCAAATTTTGGATAAGGGCATGAAAGAAATTAGTTGACTTCTCCAAAATGGTTAGTGGCAGAAATAGGGGTGCAACTTCAGTGCTCTTGTATAGTGATCTAAATAATGCCTTGTGTAGTGATTGTACTAAGTGGTCTATAAAGTTTAAGAAAACTTTGGAGCTTTCATTACTTATTCAAAACACTCTGTTAATTATGATGATCATATATTTAAATTACAAACTATCTCATATTATTCGCATCTCTAGAAATACCTCTATTGAATCATCTCAGCAATTACAGATATTAGATTTTCCATTTTAAAAATGTATCTCTTAGTTTATTTTAATGACTTCTCTAAGACATTTGGGACTCCCATTACTGATATGTTTAATATTCCTTGGTGCTCATTACAAATAACTGAAAGGCATAGGGCTGAATTCTAAGGTGCAGAATTATCATCAGATGATTAGAACTCTAACAACATTTTTTAAAAGCCTCTTTTACATAGGAAAACTGAAAATACTGGAAATTTTTTACAGAACAGTCACTTCAAGCATGAAAAGTCATGGTATAGTGAATAGAGGCTTATAAGGGCAAGATAGGAAAGCAGACATTTGGAAAATCCTAACAATCACATGTTAAAAAGTTATATGTTAACAGTATAGTTGATAAATAATAAGGCTTATCTAAGTCCCAAGAAGGTGATTTGCATTCAAGAAAGTTATATCACATGGCAACATATTAAGGATTTTGTTGAATAGGAAATTTCAAAGGTGTGGTCCTGTTCAGCAGAATAGAGAAATAGAAAAGAGAGCTCTACCCTGTTGAGAATATTCAGAGAAGACAGAGGAGATGAAGTTTGAGCTGGGTCATGAAAGATAGTTTTTATTTAGACACCGAGGAAGAAAGAGTACTGGCCATTCCAAATACAGAGAGTGATGTGATTGATTAAAGGTATCAATTAAAAATAGTTATTGCCCTTGTGAATTATGACATAAGCTCTAGACTAATATGATTGGAGTGTTGGGAGGATATAAAGGGATGTATAGTGGGAGCAATAGAAAATGTTAAGGCTAAATGGGAGAACTTGATTTTTTTTTCCAATTTAGGAGGGCCCAAACTTTTATATTCAAATAATTTCCCAGAGAACATGGCTAAATCAATTAAAATTTGGTAACACACACACACACACACATCCATATACACACAAAATCAAAACAACTGTTAATGTGGGCAGAGGGGTAATAAGGGGTTGGCTCACTTAAAATGTTGAAAAAATGTCCAATAATAATGAAATAATTGAGAATAGTTGAAGCTTACCCTACATAGCTTTTGAAAATACTAATATTTATTTATTTGTTTATTAAAAGATTTTATTTACTTGACATACAGAGAAAGAGAGAAGCAGGGAGAGGGAGAAACAGGCTCCCCACTGAACAGAGAGCCCATTGCAGGCCTTGAACCCAGGTTCCTGGATCATGACCTGAGCCGAAGGCAGACACTTAACTGACTGAGCCACCCAGGTGTCCCCCAAAATACTAGTATTTATTTTTGTTGTATTGGTAGGGTAGATAACTCTTGTAGTCATTCAGAGAAAGCATGATGTGAATCTGAATTAGGATTTTGGAAATGGGAATTCAAGAGCTTGGATGGATATAAAAATTGTTTTTAATTGTGTCATTGATTTGTATTAAGATACAAACAAATTATCTTTCCTATATTTTATCTCAATCTCTTAATTGGTAGAATGTATATAATCATAATACCATGATTCAATTTGTAATATACAAAATTTCAATGGTTTTATGTGCTGAGATCTCAGAAGTTTATAAAACTAAAGCTAATTATAAATGACAATACTCTTAAACTATGAAGTATAGGCACTTATTAGTGATGTTATCACTACTCTTCTAAATATGGAAAAACAAATATGTCTATCTTGAATGAAGATTAAAAAATAGTATTTCTAGGGGTACCTGGGTGCCTTGGTGTGTTAAGCATCTGACTCTTAATTTCCACTCAGGTCATGACCTCAGGATCATGAGATTGAACCCCATGTCAGGCTCCTTGCTGGGTGTGGAACCTGCTTAAGATTTTCTCCCTCCCTCTCCATGTGCCCCTCCCCCACCTCTAAAAAAAAGAAATAACATCTCTAGCTACATAACAGATGTTTAATTCCATCTATAGTTAAACATACTTTATCTGGCTTTTGGTAGAAATTTTCTTTTATATGTTCTAGTTTATTGAAGGATTTCTCAGTATTTATTTTGTTGTAGAGTTAATAGTAGCTCAGCTGGATGTAGTTTGGTGTGATTGGGGAAATACAATTACAAACAAAAATCTCCTCCCAAGCCAGAAAATTTCTCCACAAAGGCAGAAGGGAAGGAAAACAATTTTTATTATTGAATAAGCATTAAACCAAAATGTGACACACATCATAGGCAATCCATCACAAAGATCTAAAAGTTAGAGCTCTAATTTTGTTATATAGCCAAGCAGGTGCACCCATTGTATGCATTTTCTGAAGATAAACAAAACTAGTCCTCAGATGAGACTTGCCAGCACTATTTGTTCATTATAAATGTATCTAATATTTGAATGGAACTTCTGTGTTAGTTACTTGACAATATTTGTAGGGTAAATAAATTTTTCCGATCTTTATGATAATTTTGCATTTTAGAGAGAGGCAGCCTGCAGCTGAAGCTAGGCTCCTTTCTCCTATGGGACAAGGAGACCTCTTTCCTGATGATTGCATTTCAAAGAGGATGGTTTTCATATACGCCAAAAAGGCAGTCTGAGATTGTGATGCTGGTAAGAGGCTTATTTAGCTTTTAAAATGATTTACATATGTTTCAAAGGATAGAGAAAGAATTTATAAGTTTTCTAAAGTTAAGTGTTCTAAAAGAAAAGGAGAGGAGGGCTCATGGAGTCTCTTCCTTTATTTTTAACAGGGGGAATTAAGCCTCTTATTTTTAATTTTTATTTACCCTTAACCTCCCCACACGTTAAAATTTTGTTTTGCAACAAATTTATAGCTAGTTTCTGGTAAGTATCAAGAAAAGTAAAATCTTACTGTGAAGCAGTTATGAAATGGTACAGAAAGCCCTATGCTATATGTATAAGATTTCAAAGTCATCTAACTGCTAACCTAAATTGCTTCACAGTGGGATTATTATCACTCAAGTGAAAGGAGGATATTTAAAGTACAATGAAAACAGGTATTAGTTTTACTTCTAAAGACATTTTAACTTGGTACCTATCAACATTATCTACATTCTTGTCAAAATACATATTTTAAAATCAAGGGAGGTCCCAGGTGATGAAAGATAGGGTTACTTGGATCAACTCTTTCACTAAAATCAACAAAAGATGCCAAAAGAAATATATTTTTAAAAACTAATTTTATAAACAATGAGGAGTCAAAAGACAATGGGAATTCCAAGATGAAATATTTAAATAAAACCTGTTAGCAGAGATATAAATACTAAGTCTATTTTTGCCTTAGGAGCATTTGCTGATAAATTTATCTTGGGCTGTGATTTGATGCCATTAACATAGCAAGAGAGACAATAGTTAAGGCCCAGAATCTGACCAGTGCCCAGAGTCCTGTAAGATTCCATTTCCCAATTAAGATGGGAGCTCAAAGATCCACATCCTGGGATGCCTGGGTAGCTCAGCTGATTAAGGATCTGCCTTCGGCTCAGGACATGATCCCCATGTAGGGCTTCCTCCTGGGTGGGGAACCTGCTTCTCTCTCTCCCTCTGCATCTCCCCCTGCTCCTGCTCTCTATCTCTCTCAAATGAATAAATAAATAAATAAACAAAATCTTAAAAAAAAAGAGGGGCGCCTGGGTGGTTCTGTCAGTTAAGCGTCTGCCTTCGGCTCAGGTCACGATCTCGGCGTGTTGGGATCAAGTCCTACATCTGGCTCTCTGATCAGTGGGGAGTCTGCTTCTCCTTCTCATTCTTTCTTTGTGATCTCTCACTCGCTCTCTGTACTCTCTCTCTCTCAAATAAATGAAAAAAAAAAATTTAAAAATCCCTTTAAGAAATAAAGGATTATCCTTTGGATAACGGTATGCCAGATTTAATCTCACTCCAGCCATACCCCATTCTGAATCCCCAGGACCTCAGAGACATCTGGCATTGCTCTGAGCCAGGCAGGAGAACAAACTAGAAAGGAGAAAATGAGAACTTAAAGCCAAGGACCTGCCTTCGCATGAACTTTCTGAGTACACTTAGCCTGGGATGACCAAGGAGTCTTAAGAACTTTATTGGAGGGGATCCATGACATGTAACTGTGCATCTGGCAGAAGCACAAGTAAAGTTTTTTGAGAAAGGATTCATGCATCCTAGGACCGATGCTCGCAAGTAATATTTCAAATCCATTGGCTCTTAATTTTTAGAATATTAACTAATCACACTTAGAAACAAAGGGTCATGAATGTGAACCAGCAGTATAAAACAAATTGTAAAGCTTAGACATAAATTTTAATGTAACTCTGCTTACTCTGTTTACATATAGATTGTCAAACAGCAAATCAGCTGCAGATAAGATTTTTTAAATGTGACATACTAGGTTTGAAAAATAAGCAATATAATTTTTAAATGAATATGAAGATGACCTAAATTAAAAACTTTATAGTGTATTAAGAGATTGAATACAGCAGTGGAGAGAATTGGAAACTAGAAGAAAATAAAAATATGAAATTATCCAGATACAGGACAGAGAGAAGAAAGATGGAAAATTCGAAAGAGAGGGTCAGAGGCAGAAAACACAAAATTTGATTCCTGGAGCAACAACATCAGCATCACCTGAATACTTGCTTAAAATGCAATTATATATATTTTTGCTTCTTGAAACATGCTTCTAAAATTGTGATCCCAAGGAAGCAGCGTCAGCGTTACTCAGAAACTTATTAGAAATGCAAATTCTCTGGCCCCCACCTCAGACCTACTGAATCAGAAACTGTGGGAATTCCCATGGATATATACTCCATCCCTATGAGATCATTGCAGGGAAATAAATAGCTGTGGCTAACAATTCAGTCTACTCTATAAAAATAATGAGAAGTTGAAAGTAAAGATTCTAGAGAGAGATATTGGGCAAGTATTCATTCAAAAAGCTGGTATAGTTATATTAATATAGAACAAAAATAGATTTCAATTTCAAGTCATGAATCTAGAAACAAAGTTCAATTTGCTTGGAACATATAACAATTCTAAGTTTGCATACTTTAATAACATAGCCTTAAGTTTATAAGAATCAAGGTATTGGTTTTTTTAGTAGGAGACTGAATATGATATTTCTGCAGAGTTATGAAACATGACACACAATTTATCATCCATCCACCTATTCATTCATCAATCATTCTATAAACACTATATGCCAGGCATCATCCTAAATGTTAGAGACATAAAGATGAATACATGATTTCTATCAGTAAGGAGTTCATTGTTATGTGAATTATTTTTTGCTTTTGGTAAAATATAAAAAAAACTTAGTATTTTAAAAGTCAGATTATTGCCTCTTTCCACCTGCCTTCCAGAATCCCCAGTAAATAGTGGCAAATCCTTGACTAGTAGGTAGTATAGAGATAGTAACTTGTTTCAGTGTGCCCAGGTATGGATATATGAATTTAAGAAAGAAGTTGCGTAAATAGGAATGGAGAACTGTAGGTACAGTTCTCTGGGAGAAATGGCTAAGCCCTTCTGACTCTAAATAAGACTGTTCATATGCTAGAGTCAACTTTTGAAGGGTTTGAAGAGAGTGTTCTCAAAGATGGATTGGAATGCATGTAAACCTGATGATAGCTCTCCATTATTCCCTCAAGAAGGGAAGAAGTGACTGTCCTTTTCCATTGGGATATTCTTTCCTGCTTTGTTCAAGATTAACTGACCATATAGCTTTGGAACATCCAATGGGAAAAGGACAATCTCTTCAACAAATGGTGTTGGTAAAGCTGGACAGAAACATGCAAAAGAATGAAACTGAATTACTTTCTTATATCAAACATAAAAATAAATTCAGAATGGATGAAAGATCTAGATGTGAAACAGGAAACCATTAAAATCTTAGAGGAGAGCGCAGGCAGTAAACTTTTTGACATTGGGCACAGCAACTTCTTACTAGATATGTTTCCTGTGACAAAGGAAATAAAATAAAAAATAAATTATTGGGACTGCATCAGAATTAAAACCTTCTGAACAATGAAGTAACCAATCAACAAAACTAAAAGGCAACCTATGGAAAGGAAGAAGATATTTGCTAATGACATATTTGATAGAGTTACTATCTAAAATGTATAAAGAACTTATTAAACCCAACACCCCAAAACCAGGTAATCCAGTTAAAAAATGGGCAGAAAACATGAATAGACAGTTTTCTAAAGAAGACATAAAGATGGCCAATAGATACATGAGGAGATATTCAACATTACTGATCATCTGGGCAACACAAATTAAAACTAAAATGAGATATTACCCCACACCTGTCAGAATGGCTGAAACCAATGACATAAGAAACAATAGGTGTTGGCAAGGATGTGGATAAAGGGAAACCATTGTGTACTGTTGGTAGGAATTCAAACTGATACAGCCACTCTGGAAAACAGTATGAAGTTTCCTCAAAAAGTTAAAAAAATAGAGCTACCCTATGATTCAGCAATTGCATTACTAAGTATGTACCTAAGGAGTACAAAAATACTGATTTGAAGGGATGTGTCTCTGTTTATAGCATTATTATCTACAATAACCAAATTATGGAAGCAGCCCAAGTATCCACTGATAGATGAATGGATAAAGAATAAATATATGTAATGGAATATTACTCAGACATAAAAAAAGAATGACATCTTGCCATTTGCAACAACATAGATGGAGCTAGAGAGTATTAAGCTAAGTGAAACAAGTCAGAGGAAGACAAACACCATGTGATTTCACACATATGTGGAATTTAAGAAACAAAACAAATGGGCAGATGGGAAAGAGAGAGAGAGAAAGGCAAACCAAGAAACAGACTCTTAATTATAGAGAACAACTGGATGGTTACCAGAGGGGAGGTGAGTGGTGGGGATAAGAGAAATAGGTGATGGGGATTAACGAGTATATTTGTTGTGATGAGCACTGAGTGATGTACGGAAGTGTTGAATCACTGTATTGTACAACTGAAACTAATATTACACTGCATGTTAACTAACTGGAATTTAAATGAAAACTTTGGAAAAAGAAGTGAATAAGTAGGGTATATATCCTGAAACATGAAATTCAATGAAACAACATATATTGCCCAATCTGTTACTTCTCGTAAGTGAAGTACTAGCAACAACAGATGACTAGCAAGTAGTTCTTCAGAGTGTGTATTATTTCAATGATAGGCACTGCTCTCAGGTAGCAATCCCAGTTTCTTACCCTGTGTATGTTTGTGTGTGTGTGATGGTTTTTGCATTCATATTTGTAAGAGACATTGGTCTATAGTCTTCTATCTTTGTCAGGTTTTTATTTGATTTTGGTATCAGTAATACTGGTCTTATCGAAAGTCTAGGGAAGTATTCCCTCCTCTTCAATGTTTTAGAAGAGTCTAGAGATAATTATATTAATTTTTAAGCATCTGGTGGAATCCACCAGTGAAGTCATCTGCCTGAGTTTTGTTTTATACATTTGTTGCTTTGTGATAAGTTTTGATAACTAAATAATCTCTTTACTTGTAAATCTATTTGGATTGTCTATTTCTTCTAGGGATCAGTTGGGTACTTTTTGTCTTTCTGAGAATATGTTCATTTCATGTAAGTTATGCAAGGTATTGGCATACAGTTATTCCCAGTGTTCCTTTTTTATTTCTGTGTGGTTGGTTGTTGTGCACCTTCTTTTATTCTAATTCTAGTAATCTGACTCTTCTCTTTTTTTAGTCAATGTACTTAAAGCTTTGTCAATTTTACTGATTTTCAAGGAAGCAGCTTTGGGTTTAAAACAATTTTCTCTATTTTTTTTCTGTTCTTTATTTCATTAATTTCACTCCTAACCTTTATTATTTCCTAATCTACATTGTTTATTATTTCCTAATCTTTATTATTTTCTTCTGTCTACTTCCTTCAGGTTAAATATTTTCTTCTTTATCCAGTATCTCATGGTGGAAGTTTAAGTTCTTGATTTGAGATCTTTCTCCTCCACTCCATTTTTTTTTTTAAATATATTTTTTTAAAGATTTTATTTATTTATTAGTTAGAGAGAGAGAGAGAGAGAGCGAGCACAGGCAGACAGAGAGGCAGGCAGAGGGAGAAGCAGTCTCCCTGCTGAGCAAGGAGCCCCATGTGGGACTCGATCCCAGGACGCTGGGATCATGACCTGAGCCGAAGGTAGCTGCTTAACCAACTGAGCCACTCCATTTTTTAATGTAGGCACATACAGCTATGGAGATCCCTCTAAGAACTACTTCAGCTGCATCCCATAAGCTTTGGGAGACTGTGTCTTTTCTTTTTTAAAGCTTTTATTATTTATTTGACAGAGAGAACAAAAGTGAGCACAAGCAGGGGGAGCAGCAGTCAGAGGGAGAGGAAGAAGCAGGTTCCTCACTGAGCAGGGAGCCCTTTATGAGGATCGATCCCAGGACCCGGGGATCATGACCTGAGCCAAAGGCAGACGCCTACGTGACTGAGCCACCCAGGAGCCCTTGTAGGCTGTGTCTTTATTTTCCTTTGTTTCAAAGTATTTTCTAATTTCCCTTTTGATGGCCTTTGACCTATTGGTTATTTATGAATGTGTGGTTTAAGTTTCACATATTTGGGAACTTCCCAAATTTCTGTCTCTACTGTTTGAAATTTTGTTTCATTGTGGTTCAGAGACCATATTTTATATTCACCACCATATTCAAATAAATAGTGGCTGAAAACTTCCCAAATTTATTGGTAAACCTTAATTTACATGTTTAGGAAATAGTAAACACAAGCAAGATCAAAGCAAAGAGATCCACAAACCTATATATCCCAGTAAAAATGCTGATAGACAAAGACCGAAGAGGAAATCTTGAAAGCAGTAAAAGGAAAATGAATAATCACTTACAAGGGAATGAGAGCAAAATAAAGGCATTTCTATATAAACAAAAACTGGGAAAATTTGTAGAACAAGTAGGCAGAAGATCAAAAAGGAAGTGGAAGGTGCTCGCTTTGGCAGCACATATACAAAAAGGAAGTGGAAGACTAGAAGAACACTATACAACCAACTAGATCTAAGAGAGATCCTTAGAACACTACACTTAACCACAGGAAAATAGATCTTTCTTTCACGTGTACATTAACTACTCACCAGGAGAGACTAGATGCTAGGCCTTCAAACAGACGTCAGTACATTTGAACTGGTATTGGCTTTCTGCCTAGAAAAATTGTATGGTTTCCATTTTGTTCAAATATTGTATTAAGTGTTTATTATTGCTTTAAAAATTTCTTCATGTATAATTTACATTCTTGTTAAGTTTGTTCCTAGATATTTTATGTTTGGGGTTGTCACTGTAAACAGTCTTTTCTCCCTTTGTGTCTTCTTTTAAAAATCTCCTTACTGTACTTTTATAGTAATATTTTTAAATATATTCTTATCTTTTCTGGGTTACAGTCATCTTCTGAAACTAGAAATTTGTAATTCTCATTTCTAACTGTATTGGCTAATTCCTACAGTATAATATGAAGTAGTATAGGTAATACAGGGTTTTTTTTCCTTGCATTTTGGATACAAAAGCCTCTATTATTTTATATGTGCATACATATATAGTATATAATTATAAATAAAATTATATGTAAATATATAAATAACTTAAAAGTTCTGTTTTCCCTATATCATTGAAAGATTTTTGTGTAGAATGAGTTTTCAATTTTGTCAAATACCTTTTCTGTATCTGTGAAGGTAGTCACATAATTTTGTGTTAGTTCTATCAGTAAGGAAAATAATATTTTTACCTTTCTTTTCTCCCCCAATATTTTACTTATTTATTTTGAAGAGAGAGAGAGAAAATCTCAAGCAGACTCCACATTGAGTGCAGAGCCTGATGCGAGGCTCAATCCCATGACCATAAAATCATGATCTGAATTGAAATCAAGAGTTGGTCACCTAACCAAGTGAGTCATTCAAGCACCCTACTTTTCTTAAAATTAGCTCATTCTTGAAATCTGGGAATAAATTCTGAATACTCATGATTTTTTTTAACGTATTGCTGATTTTTGCTCAGAAATATTTTATTTAGTGTTTTTGCATCAATATTTTTAAAAGATTTTATTTATTTATTTGAGAGAGAGAGTGAGAGAGAGCATGAGAGGGGAGAAGGTCAGAGGGAGAAGCAGACTCCCCATGGAGCTGGGAGCCCAATGCGGGACTCACTTGTGAGACTCTGAGATCATGACCTGAGCCGAAGGCAATGGCTTAACCAACTGAGCTACCCAGGCACCCACTGCATCAATATCTATAAGTATTATTAGTTTATCACTCCTTTTGTGTGTAAGAATCTTGCCTAAAATTTAGTAACTCTAAAACCACAACCAAATACACATGCATACCCACACCTGTTGAAAAAATAATTCAAAAAATTGCTTTCTTTAAAAGGACTCAGTAATGGAACAGAGTAATATTATTTACTTTAAGACTTTGTTTGGAGTGGGGGTTGTGCAAAGGGAAGCATAGAGTCTATTTTGGAGTGAGTGGCAAGGAAATGGATGGGAGTTTGGAACTTGTAGGGCAAAGGAAGGGAAGAGAGGACAGGATCTTGATTTAGTAAGTCTAAGGATGTCTAGCCTGAAGGAAAATTCTGGGTAGCTGTTTTTTTGGTAACTGGGAAAAACAGACATACCTAACATAGCTTTAATCCAGTTAATTCCTTCTGCCCCAGTGAGCAGCCCTCCCTCCTCCACAGTGCCTAACCTTTCCTGGCTGATGGAGCAGCCTGCTATTGGTTATATGGTAAACTAAGGCAGGAAAGTGGGGAGAAGTGCAGCGCCATCCACTAGTCGCACTTTGCAAGGGTGCTACCTTGTAGGAGAATTTCAGAGCAAGATCAGGCTTGAAATGGAGCCCGGGACAGAGAGCCACATTTACGAGTTAGGAATAGGTGTGCGAACTGGCTTAAGAGGGTCTGTTTCACACTGATTCCTGTCTTGAAATGCTGTAGGAAGGTGACACTTGGAAGGTGAAGCGGCACGAATGTAGCAGTATGATAATCAGTCTTCTCTTGCATAGCATTTAAAATTGGAATGTCACATTCATATGCATAATTTCATTTGAACTTTATAGGGATTTGGTGTGTTAGGTAGAGCAAGTCATATCATTACTTTCTAGATGAATACTGTGAGAGGCGTGTTCCTATCCCAAGGTCGCACAGCTAGTAAGAGGTGGAATCAGGTTACATCTAGGTCTCCTGAACATCTTCAGTTTATTCTTCATAATAATTTAGGCATACATAAGCCACGCATGCCTGAGACAACTCTTCTGCAATCACCTTTGCCTCTAGCCTGAAGTGGGATGTGTTTGGCTGTATTTAGGTATTATTAAATTAATGCAATTCTTTGAGATCCTCCTAACGGTTACTGAGCAGTGCCAGCTGAACACTTAAATTAAGGAGTGGAATTGATCTACAAGAAAGAAGTTGGATTTTGATTTACCAAAGCTCTGATTACAGGTAAAATGCCACTTCTGTGCAAATCTAATGCCCTTCAAAGTATTTTCAACTGCAATCAAAATATATTCACATGCTTTGAAAAATGATGACATTGCTAAAAGTAATTAAGTAAAGATCTCTGATCATTGCCAGTTTTAAAGGTGTGGATCAAAGTACACTTCTTTTAGAGAAAGTAAGTTGCTCAATGATTCAGTAAGCTGAACTTTAAAATGTGCTCCTAGTAGTCTGTGAGTATAATGCTATGCATGGATGACACCTTAGATTTCCACTTGGCTGCTTGCAAAGATTAATGACCAGTGTCGCAGCCATGAGAGAAAAATCGTACTGATTCTGGATAAATGCACAGGACACCATATAGTTTCCCTAAATAGCACTTAGTTTTTTTTTTCCCTTGTGTAAAGCTATATATATATTTTTGTAAAGCTATATTTTTAATCCTCCCAATAAGTGAGAGTGTACTTTAGATTCTTGAAGAGCTTATCAAAAATATAATGTGCTCTTACATTGCATTTTGTCTCAGTAAGCCCTATCCTCCTTTTTAAATTAAGATTAACATCTTGCATTCCAAAATGCCTTACTCATTTACAAGAGGGCATACTTGACAAATGTAGCCTTGACATATTTTCACAAATAATTCTAGAGTGCAAGTTTTAATTATGGAAGAAGAAGAGTACTCAAAAGCTTATTAGGCCTTTGAGAAGACTCAGTATCACCCTCTGAAATCTACCAGTCTTTTGGGTAGCATAGTCTTATGAATAACATACGGTTTTAAAATGAATAGGGAAATTATCTTTACATAGTCTGACCCTGGATTGCTAGTTCTCTGAGACTTCCTACAATTAAAGTAATGTTTCTCTATTTTTACATATTAGACTATAGTGGTGGGCTTCAGCCAGTGATATAGCCAGTTCAAATGATGCAAACTAAAGTCTGCCTGGGTCAGTAACTGAACTATTTGGAGGTTACAAAGTAGAGCAGGATGTATAGGGATATACTTCCCTAACTTTTTGTGCACGGCCAAACTAAACTACTGCATGCTAATGAACCTTACACTACAGAAGGCCAGATGGCTGAAATAGTATTTTCATTCTATGCTAAGAAATGAAGAGATTTTAAGTAGCTCTCCTTATTTATTCTTGAATTAACTTCTCTTCATCAAGGAAACGTCACCCCAATTCAATAAACTCTATATTATAGTTGATTTGCTTAAAAATCAAATCCCGTTGTTGCTAATTAATGATATATTTTAAAATAACTGTTGTAAAACAAATATAATTGCTCATTTTTCATAAAGTATTTTTAATTTTAATGAGAAATTTAAATTCTATTAAGTTTATATATGAATTAACAGTAAGGCTCTTGAAGGCAGGAACTTCTTGAAAAGTTTATTGTGATGCTTATGGAGCTTATAAATGCATTTTGCAGGGGCACCTGGGTGGCTCAGTTGGTTAAGCATCTGCCTTCATCTCAGGTCATGATCAGCAGGTAGCAAAAAGTGTCATTCCAGAGGATTAGCTTCTGAGCTTAACTGAAATAGACATGCCAATAGAATCTTGAGCCCCACTCACATTGCCAATGGATCAGGAATCAATTTGATGTCTTTAGGAAAATGTACCTCAGGAATCTTTGGGCACATCTGTGCCCACTGACTTTCTCCAGTCTATCACCAGATTCTCCCAGTCATAGACTGCTGCATGGTTTCCTACAGACTCCTAGCTTCATGGAACTGGTACCATCATGGCTGGTACCCTGATCATTCTTCCCATTCTTGTTAGCAACTTTTCCCAGAACAAGATGTCAGTGTCCTGTTTCAGTCAGTGGTTGGAGTCCCACTCCGAACTTGGTAAATTGCATGGAAATCTAGCATCTCACTTTTTGATATTTTAAACATTATGACTGATTATACGCTCTCACTGATATATTCCGAATGAAGATAGGACTTTCTGAATATGGGCAACAAGCTGGATTTTTATTTTGTTTTTGTTTTTGTTTTTTTAGGTTCATGTTGCAAAATTGGAAGCAAAGAGCATCTCATAGAAAAGGCTCCCTTTGGCTACCTTGGTACCATCTCCTTCATGGGAGATACCCAAGTTAGATACTCGGGTAGCAAGTTGATACCCAAGTTAAAATTCCTAATCCTAAACAGGGAGCTCTTGTGCAGGGCTGATTTACAACTGTAAGAGGAAAATGGGCTAACTGTAGGACATACTCTGGTGCTGTCAATGCCAATATTCAATATTTAAATAGAATCAGAGGAGAAGAACCAATAAGATATGTAAGAGGGGTTTGTTGTCAGACTTTTCCTTTATCTTATTACCTTTGATCTGATTCCTAATAGGAGCAAACAATCAATAATAAAGCTAAAGAAACATTTTTGCTCCTCTAACATTATGTGGATCAGGAGTATGTATTGTCTATGAAAGATGCCATTAACAAAATAACTCCCACTTCTAACAATAGATAACACTTGGAATGTTAACTATGTATCAGGCTTTGTTCTAACTGTTCTACACATATTAACTCATTTTATCTTCACAAAAATTTATCACTTAGGCACCATCTGTCTTACAGATGAGGAAGGAGAGGTACAATATGGGGTATATTTCTTTTTCTTTTAAGATTTTATTTATTTATTTGACAGAGAGAGACACAGTGAGAGAGGAAACACAAGCAGGGGTCGTGGAGGAGGGAGAAGCAGGCTTCCCATGGAGGAGGGTGCCCGATGTGGGGCTCGATTCCTGGACCTTGGATCATGAAGGCAGATGCTTAACGACTGAGCCACCCAGGCACACCTTCTTCTTTTTCTTTTTAAAAAAGATCTTATTTATTCATTTGAGAGAGAAAGAGCACGAGCCAGGAGGAGAGGCAAAGGAAGAGAGAGAAGCAGGCTCCCCGCTGTGCAAGGAGCCGGAGGTAGGACTCAGTCCCAGGACTCTGGGATCCGAACCTGAGTCAAAGGCAGTCGCTTAACTGACTGAGTCACCCAGGCACCCCTAGTTGGAGCATATTTCTTATAGTCATACAACTGTTAAGTAGTGGATAAGGGTTTTGATCACAGTGAGTACGCAACTGAGCGTCATACTTAGTAATATGTGACACTGCCTTGGGAATTTAGTCTACTGAGATTTCATAATATTTATTCTCAGCTATAAGATGTTCATTCTCATTACAAAAGGGCATTTACTTGAGGCTGAGCCAGCACATGATGGGGCATCTAGCTGGTAGCATAAAATGATATTTCATTGACATTTCTTATCACTGTAATAGGAACAAGAAAGCAACAAAAGTTGTTGCACAAGGGCACTTAGCTGGTTCAGTCAGTGGAGCGTGGAACTCTTGATCTCAGGGTTGTGAGTTTGAGCCCCACTTTGGGTAAAGAGATTACTTAACATCTTTTTTTAAAAAGTTGCACATATCATCTTTAATTGAAATCAAAGCCTCTGATGAAATAGCAGCCTTGTTTGGGCCTTGAGGCCCAAAGTTAGCAATAAATGGGGATAAACTCTTAACATACTCAAAATAATTATGTTGAGTAAATTGTTGATACACACACAACCTGCAAAATAATTATGGCAAGTGAAAGAACCCAGACAAAAAAGTGAGCATACTGCATGATTCAATTCATATAAATTAAATTCATATAACATTTTAAAAATGGCAAATTACTCTATAGTGACAGAAAGCAAATCACTATTTGCTTGGTGACAGGGGGACCGGAGAATTGGGAGGGGATGTAAGAAAAGGATTACCAAGGAGCGTATGGAAACTTTCTGGAACAAGGCATATGTTTGTCATCATGGATGCATATGTCAAACTCACAAAACTGTACAATTTGAATATGTGTAATTTAGTGTATATTAATTATAGCTCAATAAACATGTTAAAAATTAAAATAAAAAAGAAAGAAAAAATATTGAACTCATCAACCAGAAGGATCCAGGTTTTTCTGACTTACCTGGACTCCTCTTCCAGAAGCAGGTAGTACTAGTTCCTTGCAAGTTAGGGACACTATGGGGAGAATATCAGGAGAAAGTCTCTCCAATGAGGGGGCTGGACTACTTGAAATCTTGGTTTTTAGGAAGAAGTAGGGAACAGGTAGGGAGTATTTCTGCTCTCTAGACTACATTTATGCCTTTTCTGACTAGCTCCATTCCTATTCCATAACCCCTTCAAACAGTCCTTTCCTTTATGTGACAGTTCTGGCTAGATGTGCTTTGGCGGATTACTCCTGGTACCAACCATGAGTATGCAGTGTATACACAGTATAAATGGGCCGGTACAACATGGTCCATTGCTTCTTAATGCTCTATGTCTAGCTGTAATAGGTACTTAGCAGTAAAGTCTCTGTAAATGATTTGCATCATACCATTTTTGCTTATTGCACAAGCGTAGCTTACTGTATTTATTTTGTATACTTATGAGTCCAATTCAAGTAAGCAGACTTTTTAGTTTTTAGCCATACAGAGGAGAGCTTCTTAATTTTACCGGTGTTGCTAATGCTATTAACAGCTGTCCTGACAATAGCTTTTATGAGAATAAATGCTTTCTGACAAAAATTTGCTGATTAGCCTACTCTGGAGAAACCCTAGAGCAGATCAAACTAAACCCAATTTGTCTCCTTGGTACAGTATCTCCTCTGCAGCCTTATTTACCTACATCTCTTAGGACAGTCTCTTGGTTTTAGTAGTAAGTATTCTGTTCAAGCCATCTTAGTCAAAACTTCCATTCAATTAGACTTAACACCCGCTAGTTCTTACACACATGCAGAAATACACAGAGGAAAGTGACAAATGCAACCTTTGTCTCTATTATCTTCGGTCATTCTTTCCAAGGCAGAAAAGTGGGCCAGTTACCTTTCCTTACCACTGCCTTATAATGCTCTTTATTGTTTTCTTGACTTCATGGCACATCAAATTATCCATCACTGCAAAAACGGAAAGCCTGTGTTTCTGCCTCCCTCCCCAGCAGGTAGTAGAAAAACTTTATTCTTGCCTAGTTTTCTTCTAATTCCGGCAAACATAAAAAGCACCTCATTGAGAGTGGAACATTTTTGTTTGCCCTGTGTATTTGCAGCTGTCCTTGAATTCTTTGTTTCCCTTTCTTTAGTTTTGGAAGTTACTAGCAATGTTATTTCTGAAATATTGTTCGTGATTCATTCTTCAAACCTATTACAACCCTATTAAGAAAAGTCATGTTGACGTGTGCACTTTATGCATTAAAGGAAAAGGGATTTCAAGATGGGATGTTCATAAAGTAGTCCATAATAAATTTTCTCTCACTATAAAATCAATTCATCAAATGTACAGTATTGTTTTAAGTACATAAATAAAAATAACCCCCGAATGAGCAGTCATAAACTTCCAATATGGTATAAATTAAGACCCAGAAACAATGAAGGGATGAGTAAAATACAGTTAATAAAGTGCAAATATCTGAATAGGAATACAAAAACAAAAAGAAGTAGAAAAATTAACATATTATGAAAAGGCACAAGTTAAAGGTAGAACATTCCAGAGACATCCCTAGTGAGTACTGGTAAGAGCTCATTAAACCAGATGAATGGAATGTTTTTGAGAATTGCAATAGAGAGCCACCATAGAGTAATGAGTCATTCTCTCTTGGTACCTCTATCACTCCCTGAATTTGAGTAAAGTACTTTTGGAACTGGAATCAATTTTTTAATGCACAGAAACCTCATTAGAGCAATGTTTACTATTCAAAAGTGTTTCAGATGAAGTGGGACTTTGTTGGCTTCTTCCAGTGGGGTTTCAGTAAGGAAGAAGTGGGAGGCTTTTATTAGGAAACACTATGACGTATTAAACTATCCCAGTGCATCCATCTCAAGTACAGCTAGTATATTCAGTAGAACTTAGTAAATTACATCTTTATAATGTGAAACAATACAAAATAGCCTTAAAATATCATATGTCTCAACATAGAAGTGACAGTTTTGAAGGATATATCCTTTTTATCATGTATTTAAAAAATGTCACACTTGACCTAACAATCCCCCAAGAAGGCAACTACAGAATAAACCTTGTAGAACAAATAACTGTAAGGAATTCTGAGCTGACAGTTAATTTATTAAATGTTCTGTTCTGTGTTATGGAATATAAATGACAATAATTCATCCACACACTAATTCTTGACTTTATAATTTATTACTCTTATTGTACCATCGTCATGTTCTTGCTTTAAATGTCTTGCCACGTAATGATCTTTTGAATGGGAGTGTTGTCTTTCTAGACCTGGGTGAACAGAATCATTTTATTAGAACACAACCGTTGTTGTTTGTAAATGTGATTCTATTCCTTTTAATCCCTTCAAGAGGCTTATTGCCTCTATTAATGTCCTTTAGCAATTTTTTTTTTTACCTCTGAAAATCTGTTCCTGAGCATAGCCTAAAGTAATTCAGTTTTAAGTATTCAAATACTTAAACTTTAATGGCAAAATACTTGGAACCCTTTGGTAGTGATTTTGAATGAACCTACACATTTTCCTAACACTTAATGGTTATTGATGTTAAAAATACAATACCAGGGGTGCCTGGGTGGCTCAGTGAGTTAAGCCACTGCCTTCAGCTTGGGTCATGATCTCAGGGTCCTGGGATCGAGCCCCACATCGGGCCCTCTGCTCAGTGGGGAGCCTGCTTCTCCCTCTCTCTGTGCCTGCCTCTCTGCCTGCTGTGATCTCTCTCTCTTTCTCTATCAAATAAATAAATCTTAAAAAAATACCATACCATTAATAAGAGATCATAA
Organism: Taxidea taxus jeffersonii; assembly: GCA_003697995.1. Classification (NCBI taxonomy): domain Eukaryota; kingdom Metazoa; phylum Chordata; class Mammalia; order Carnivora; family Mustelidae; genus Taxidea; species Taxidea taxus. Next base: position 19,788 of record ML103300.1, read on the forward strand.
ATGAAAGCACTTACAGAGGACAGAACAAATAAAATTAGAGAGGGGTTTCCTTTCTAATTCCTTCAGGAATTACTGAATGAAAATGATATCTTCTTACACACATCAGAATTTCTAATGAAAGGTCGGACTTTCTGTTCCTGAAATTGTTGGATGTGTTAAAGATGCACTTTGTTAGAAGGTTCAGGAACAGAGGACAGAGGTAGGGCTGTGCAAATTGGACACTTAATAAACAAGTCCATTACCAAGGTGTCTGCCCTTTTTCCTTACCACCATGCATCTTAGACCTTGCCTCTTCCATTTCATCTAAAATTATCTTCCTCTTTTTTCTTTTGTGGAAGAAATAAGTATAATCTATAATCTCTAGTATTGTTTAAAGCCATTGAAATAGTCCTAAAAATATAGGACATTTTACAGAAGGTTGCTCAGTAACTCTTAGGTGTCAGATACATCTTCTCCATCAATACCCACTTCCTTTGAATAGAGTTCAATGTGTCTAGAATGTGAGAGAATGTGATGGATTGTTTGAGGGGATATAACAGGGTCTTTATTTATTTTGCAGGTCTTAAGAGTAAATGATATACTTTCTGGATGTCCTTTGAGAGCTAGGGAGCCCCCAAATTAACTTTATATTGTAAGTAAAATTTACTCATTTGGAGAAAATTAAGAATAGTTAATCATGAATTTTCTTTTGTTATCTTTTCCCTTTTGTCCTGAACAGTGGTAGAACACCAAGGTAGTCTCAATAGGAGTACCCTACTGCGCTGGGCCACTCTGAGGATGTGTTTCAACCACACAAGTCATGACATAGTGCCAGGACTCAGTGGACAATCCAGTTGTCACTAACTACTGTTACAGCAGTAAAAACCTGAAAATCTATTTTGAGATCCCATTAATATGGATGCCTAACTATTAACGAGTCAATTTATATTCCTATATGCAGAATGACAGTGCCACTTTTCAAGAGTTTATTTCTCCCCTCTGGACTCTCAAGAAGTCCTCTGAGCTTTAGCACTGATTTAACACAGCCTCTTGGGATTCTTCCTAAGTGTCTCAGGACTGCTGTCAAGTGTTGCCCTATGAAGGGGGTAGTCAGGCACCTCTCTCCTTCCAAATTGACTTTTAGAGTCAGGTCACAGTCGGGATGCTGCAGCCATAGTTTATATAATGTCTGAGATAAAGATCTGATAGAGTAAAATTAAGATAATTTAGAGTCTCTGTGTTAGTCAAGATCCAACCAAAAAGAGATTCAGTTAAGGTCATTCAAGGAAGACTTGTATACAATGGATCTTATGACAGAGGTGTGGGCAAGGTGATAAGGAGCCATAAGAGTGCAGGAACCTGGAGTAGCAGCAGTAGGGTTGCTGCCGGTCTTGGGGTCAGAGATGAGAGCATGGAGGTAGAGTCACATGGGAGCACAGCCTTCATTTACTTGGAGAAGGCCAGAAGCAGGCAATGGCTCCGGGAAGGACTCCGTGGAATATATAGTTTGCAAGCTGAAGAGACTGGACCAGAGACAACAGTGAATGGGAATAATTTTTTGTGTGTGATTTTTTTAAAAAATTATTTTAATTAACATGTAATGTATAATTTGCCCCGGGGTACAGGTCTTTCAATCATCAGACTTATGCATTTCACAGCACTCACCATAGCACATACCTTCCCCGATGTCCACAACCCAACCACCCTCTCCACACACCCCCACCCCCCAGCAACCCTCAGTTTGTTTTGTGAGATTGAGTCTCTTATGGTTTGTCTCCCTCCCGATCCCATCTTGTTTCATTTTTTTCCTTCCCTACCCTCCACAACCCCCTTCCCTGCCTCTCAGATTCCTCATATCAGGGAGATCATATGATAGTTGTCTTTCTCTGACTGACTTATTTCACTAAGCATAATACTCTCTAGTTCCATCCACGTCATAGGAAATGGCAGGATTTCATTTCTTTTGATGGCTGCATAGTATTCCATTGTATATATATACACCACTTCTTTATCTATTCATCTGTTGATGGACATATATCTAGGTTCTTTCCATAGTTTGGCTATTGTGGACATTGCTGCTGTAAACATTCAGGTGCACGTGCCCCTTCAGATCACTACAGAGAATGGGAATAATTAAAGAACAAATGTTCTTTAAAAGATCATTCTAGGACTCCTTATTGACTGAACTCAGTTGGAAGCAAGAAGGCATGTTAATGTCATCCATCCTGGTAGGCCTCAGAGGCCCAGAACAGGATGAGGGAGGACAGAGAATGGTTCTGTAGTAGAAATACAAATATTTGGCACAGCCACCCTTGCCTACTCATGTCTGCCATATGTCAAGCAGCCAAATAAAATTTCTTTTAATACTGACTGTTAACTGTCACTATTAATTACAGACAATAGAGCATCATAGAAGGCTGAATTTCATAGTGATGCCCTTTGACTTCAAGAGAAAATAAAAATGTTATCTCATAAAAGTAATAATGGGTCACACTTTGCATAACACTTAATATTTCTAAGTATTTTAACATGCTTGCCCTCATTTGATAGATATTCATAAAATAATCAATAATATCCACTGGCCCCTTGCTATATTCTGGGTGCTATTCTGAAGGATTTAATTCCTGCAATTCCATGAAGGAGTCCACTATACAGATTAGGAACATGAGAAACAGTGAGGTCTCTAACTTGCCAAATAGCAGAGCCTAGATAGAAATCTCAAAGCCTGCCCTCAAAACCATAATGATATACTATATATTTTGATAAGTACAATGCATATGGACAATAAATATGGATTAGTACAGTTATTTTGCATCTGAAAAAACCTGAAGCTTGAAGAAAATAAAATGGAATGTTTTGGGTGCTTTTGAGTAAAGAATGTAACAATGGGATTAGAGTCTACTACTGTAAAGGTTAGAGCTTTTTTCATTATCATTTGTAAGAAAGATTTCTTTTATGATGACTTCACGTTTCGAGATCATATTAGAGCTAAGGCAAAAAAATCAAATATAAGCAGCTAAACATAAAACAGTGTTTTCTAGTTTTCATTTAACATGCGAAAATATGAGTTGGAATTTATTTTATTTAGATATACTTTAGTAGGTGTTGATACCCATCTCCTCAACTAATACCTCCACATTTCCTGTGATGAGTGGCATCATAATACCTTTACATCCTAGGGTATATAGACCTATTCTTGCTTCTCTTGGAGAATGAGAGGTGGCACTTTCAAGTAACACAGCTACCTAGTGCTGCAGAATCTGTGCTGTTTAGATGTACTCTGCATTATATTTTTTCATCCTCCACTTAAGCAAATACTCTCAACCATTTTTATAAGGGCTTCTGTGCATTCAAAGTTCATTGTCATCAGCGTGACCATGGAACACCTTGAGTTTAAATTGGGTACATATGTTCTTTACTTATTAATATTCTCTGTTGTCTCTAGCCCAGTATCCTAAAGATTCATTTTCCTTAAGATGTATGTGCATCTTGGGGTTTTAAAGACTCAGTGTATATTTTTAAGTCACTTAATTCAGCACATCATGTTTTTACTTTTGTAAATGCCAACCCATCTTGATTTCATACTCTGACTTACTCTGTATTTTTAAAATTGCTATGGTCTCATCTTGTATTGAAAATTAGTATTTATCCTTTAGGATAAAAGTTCACATCCTTGTTATGAGCCAATAGACATTGCCCAGCTCTAAAATATTCTGTCCCACCACTCTCCAGTTTGCTCACAATGTGTTGCCCATACTGGCTTTCCCTCAGGAACCCAACTAAGTCAAGCTTCTTTACATCTCCAGGAATCTTGCACATTCTCTTCCTTCCATTTGAACTACTAGTATCTCTCACAGCTTTGCTAATTTCCCCCTTCGTATTTCAGATTGTATATTAATTATAGCTTCTAAAGATAACTTTCATAAATTCTGGTTTTCATATTGAAATATTTCTTTATAACACCACAAGTGATATTTGGCAATTCAGCAATTTATGAATCTGGGTCAGTTTTTCTCATCATCTGTTGCTCCCATGGACCGTGACTCCTGTGACACCAGGGATCATATTTTGTTTGTTCAGCACTATCTAGCTGGTACTGAACACAGGGATCAGCATATAGGAGACATTCAATAAGTAAGGGCTGAGTGACTGGATGAATTTGCTCATCAGTTAGATTTCAATATCATCTGTGGCATGAATAGTATTTGGATTCCCCATAATGTCTAGAGCATTTTAACTTAATTAATTTCCATTCTGTGTCTGTCCTTTTCTGTCTCTCTTTCTTTTCCCCAAATCTCATCCTCTCTACTTCAGTCTACCTGGTATGTGGGCGCTTTCTTGGACTACACTAAACTTACCTGTTCTATTTTAATCTGCCCTAAAATTTCCCATTTAGTTTATCTTCTTTGTTTTCTTATATCAAAAAAATTTAACTTTTTTATTCAAATCCTTCATTGATTGATGCTATTTCCATGGATTTGCCTTTTCAACATGGATGTTCTCTCCCTCCCATCCTGCTTCCCTTACTTTTTTTCTTCTTTTCTTTTGTTTAAAGTCTGAGACTTTGCACATACCATTACTCTCCCTTTGCTCCCAGCCCCCATGTTCACTTAACAAGTTACTTCACAATTACACCTTGAAAGTGTTGTGTTCACTTTTATTTAGAATGTGTATAAATTCATACCCATAATGTCAAAATCACCATTGCTCTCTACAAACCCCCCTCCCTCTAGCAAACACAAGTGACAAGTGACCTGTCATCTTCTGTGTACTAAAAAGAGTTGCAGACATTCTCCAACTTGTATTTATTTTGCTAAAACTAATTGCTCCATATTGCCTGCCTTCTGTGATAGCCTCTATTTTGTAGCCAGAAATTGCCTCTGTCTCTCCCTTTGAATTTGACTCTTGTATTTTAGTTTTCTCTCAGCCTCCGTCCCCAAATCTTTGATAACTCAGCTTTTCCTTTAACATTCAGTCCCTGCTCTCTAAACCCCAGCCACATCAGAGCTCTGGGTTAGAGCCCTAGGTCTCCTGTGTGCCCAAGATAATAGCTTACATCCACAACAGGACAATCTGTATTCTCTGCTGGTGTATAAATACACATGCGTGTGGATAAAACCCATGAAATATGGGAGAAATTGGTGGAAATGGAAAAACAAAATATAGATTTTGCATGAAACTAATATAGTTCTACAATGTCTGAATATTAAAATCAGGCTTAGTAAATTTTCTTCTCCATTATAACTGGGTGACAGTCTTAAATATACATGAAATCATTCCTTTAAGTGAGGATATGTCTATATAACTTCTACAAAATATATATTAATTCATGTTATAAAACATAAACTAAGAAGTTGTAAAGATTTCAATAATTAACCCCAAATAAAATTAATCATTTATTAGGATCAGCAAAGTTGCCTGGAACATGGGTATAAATGGAGGCCATACACCATATGTATAAATATTTTAGAAATTTTAATAATATTAGCAAACTTTTTTCTTTCCTTGACAAATATCTTCCAGAGTGATCTGAAAGGCCTGATTTGGATTTAAAATTCTCAGCCTCAACAGACACATGAAAAAGTGCTCCACGTCACTGGGCATCAGGGAAATACAAATCAAAACCACAATGAGATACCACCTCACACCAGTCAGAATGGCTAAAATGAACAAGTCAGGAAATGACAGATGCTGGCGAGGATGTGGAGAAAGGGGAACCCTCCTACACTGTTGGTGGGAATGCAAGCTGGTGCAACCACTCTGGAAAACAGCATGGAGGTTCCTCAAAAAATTGAAAATAGAGCTACCTTATGACCCAGCAATTACACTACTGGGTATTTACCCTAAAGATACAAACGTAGTGATCCAAAGGGACACGTGTACCCGAATGTTTATAGCAGCAATGTCCACAATAGCCAAGTTATGGAAAGAACCTAGATGTCCATCAACAGATGAATGGATAAAGAAGAAGTGGTATATATTTTGCGACAACATGGATGGAACTAGAGCGTATTATGCTCAGCGAAATAAGTCAACTGGAGAAAGACAACTATCACATGATCTCCCTGATATGAGGAAGTGCAGATGCAACGGGGGTGGGAGTTAAGGTGGTAGGAAAAGTAAAAATGA